>CM038141.1:35222180-35458523 GCA_021437245.1 Aegilops speltoides | reverse complement strand
AGTAGCCAACTTCATTTTAAAATCTAAGTTGATTAGTTATCTGCATATCACTTGAGGGAAAACACTAAATGCATATTATTTTCCACTGGTAAAAGGGTGCCTACCACAGAAAGCACCAATTGTAGGCAATGCACTTTCACTGCCACTCTCTCTCTCTCTCTCTCTCTCTCTCTCTCTCTCTCTCTCTCACACACACAGGTACCTGACCTGGATGAACTGGGATCAGGTAGACGCAATGAAGCAGCAAGATCCTACATCACTATACACATGACAAATTCCAACGATTTCTGATCAGAAGAGAGATGGGGTCATCCCCCTTTTCCTCGAAAGACAACAATAAAACATCAAGGTGCATCACTGCACGCATAAGAAATTCATACAATTTCTGATCAGAAAGAGAAAAGATAGTGCACTCAAAAGATTTCTGACCAGAAGAAGGAAAGATACTGACATCCCCATTTTCCTCGAAAAGTGCATGAGCTACTAATAGATGATAGTATACTCTAAGGATAGTTTTTATACAATGAAGAACATACCAACTCCTAATAAATAGCTAGCATATATCCAAATGAAACTCCAAATGAATTATGTGAGTAGATGAAAGCAAATACATTTACATCTAACATATAAACCACGCTAGAGTACCCGCCATTCCAGGGGCACTCCTCGCGCGAGACGTTTTTCACCGCAGGATGAATTCACCACAGTACTTTTTTGGCTCCTGGCAGCTGGTCAACCGTTGGCTTTTTCTCACATTAATGTAAGCTTATAGAGAGGATGACGGGTGGGGCTCGTTGGCTGTGGGGTCATGCGACCCATGTGAGTTTTCTCCAGTTTTTGGTACGCGAGGTGTGCAGCGCGTCCTCGCCAATCGTGGCCTGGGTAAAAGGAACCCTAGAGACCCCCGCGGCCGCCTCCCTCTTCTCGCGCTTCCTCCCCAAGCCCCACCTCGCCCCACGCCGCCCATCTCCGCCTCCTCTCTCACGTCCTCCCTGCCGCCATGGCCTAGCCCACACTCGTCATCGACCTCCCCAAGCCCCTCTCTCTCTCTCGGGGGTGCTGCTGGTCGCAATCTGGACGAAGAAAAGGAGACCCCGGAAGAAGTTAGAGCGTCCTGGTGGTGGCTAGATCGATGCGGCCAACGGCGAGTGCCGGTGAGCGATGGGGAGGCCCCTACCTCTCCGCATCTTCTCCCAGATTCCCGATCTGGAGCGGGTGGGACGGACGCCGGCGAGGCCAGCCCCCCTCTCACACGCAGGTACTCCCCCTCTCCCCGTTGCCCTCTCTCTCTTCTCCGACCCCTCTTTCTTGTTACACACAGGCAGCACACCATATGAATCAAAAGTTAATCACGTGCTTCTTGCCCCTCTCGTGGATTTAGTCAGATTTGATTTATTCTTGTTTCCTTTCTAGATTTAATTTCATCCTGGTTTCCAAGCTCTTCCTATTCATAATCTATTAAATAATGACTTGTACATACGTATTTTATCATGTCTACTAATAATCTCATCACATTGCAGTTCATACATCAGTTTATTTTATCCTGTTTCCTTCAAGTATGTATTTAGGCTGTTCATTTTCCCTTTTTCAGATGTATGCCATGTATGTGTAGCCATGGTTCTGAAACACCCCCATTCCTTCTCTTCCTATCAATTTTCATTGATTCAGTTATTTGACTAAATGATAATATATGCCCCAGGGTTAATTAGTACCTAAAATGCTACCTTTGGTTTGTGAAAAAGATCTAGAGTGGCTTCTGCAGCTCCTGTTATGTTTCATTGATTCAGTCATGTAGTAGGATAGTTCCACTGGATTTTACTAAATGGTTTTGTAGCTTTACTTAGTGAAAATGCCTCAATTGGTTTCCACAACATTGCTTGTCTGTTGGCAGCTGGAGCATACTTGGTACATGAGCCTTGCCGTGAGTGGTGGTGCAACGGTGACCTTGACGAGCAGGGCAATGGCCAGACACGAGTAAGACACCAAAGATGACTGGAAGCACTCAAAAAAGTTTACCACGCTGGAGCTATGTCAGGTACCTACTGTTCTTTTGTGTTGTGTGTTTTCTATTTCCCGTCAGAAACTCATTCCATAATCAATTTGCAGGTTGTACGAGGGCAGTTAATGAATATACTTGCGACCCTTTTACTCTCAGGTAAATCACTAATTATTACATGATCTTTCATAGTTGAAGTACCTACCAAAGGTAGTTATTTTATCCTTCTAACACGAGCAATGAACATTTTTTGCCATTAATTATGGTCACATTATTGCTTCTTGGTTAAAAAAATTCAGTAGAGGGTTGTAGCTATTTGGAGTGCAGAATTATTAAGTACAGAGCAAGGATTCCAATTGGTCATACATGAAGTGATACTCTTGCAAGAGCTATGCAATTAAAGTTCATTTAATTACAGTTTCACCACACTATGAAAAGGGTACAACCTACAAATCTTGAGAGCATTAATGTAACAACTTTTTGTAGCTTAGAAATCCAATGGAAACTAATAAGGTAAATATGCTTCTTTCTTGCAGACTTGCAGTTCTGTTTTATTCATTACCCTGCTGCAAGCTCTTGGTCGTATACTGTATATAAGTAAATTGTCTTTGCTTCTTGGTCCAAGGGACAAAATTGCTGAATGATTTTGGCATCTGCTGATTTTCCTTCTCCATGGTTTACCATGTTCTGTGGTCTGAATTTAGTTTCTTTTTCTTTGTCTATATTCTGTGCAAATTCATGGAACCCACACTGTTTGCAAGTTCGGTTTGCCTTTTTCCTTTAAAGATTTGTACTGCTCTATTTTTTTTAATTGTTGAGGCAACAAAATACCCCTATGTCATGTATGCTTCTTTGATAGCAGTTTATTAAGTGCTTATACCATAATATCTCTGATATAAGTACTCTAATTATAATAGTAGCAATCTAAATTTATTATTGGCTTGAAAATAAAATATTTGTGAGGATAGAAAGGAAATATCAGCTTCACTCTGCATTTCTTATAGATGTACCTAGGAGAAATGCAGAATTAAGAAGAGCTATTTTCAGAACACCACTATCTATATCTCTATATATATGCGGAACTCAGAACTCTTTTTGAAGATGGATGGATGAACTTGATCCCTGTCCATCTCTGCTTTTTGTCGGTACATGATTGTGCACCTCCTATGCCTACTTAATTGTGTGTTCATTTTGTTAATCAAGAAGCATATGATTTTATGGCTGGGTACGTTGAAAATATATAAAACCTTTCTTCTTTTGGATAATTTGTTTCCCTTTCGCTAATCTTTGTTACTTGCCTACACATCTATGCATACTATTCACTACTGCTACCAATCACATGCTTGTTTGTTAAGATACTTGAATGGTGGAACATGGCTTTTGTTCGATGGCGATTTTCCATTCTTTGTATGTGTTGCATTCTTTTGTCCAAAAGTAGAGATGTACTTTCTTCAAGAAGAAAATGCTAAGTCTTTTACTAGCAAAGATGTCGATCTTGCACATTTAGCTCTCTACGCACAGTCTCACTATCATCTTGTGTAGTTTATTTATAGGGGTTGAATACAGAATTTTAGCCCTCCTATTTTAGAGTATGAATCGGAATCTAAATCAGCAATTGTAAAAATGATCAGTAATTGTGCTTACTTTTCAGACTCTCCTCCTTTTCTCGCTGCTGAACCCCTGCCATCATCATGTCCAGACTGGCTGTCTCCATGGTTGTGGCGCCAAGGTCACCGCATCTTACATCCTGATGCATGTAAGACAATATGATTAAGCTCCCTGTATTTTGTTAATTTTTGGTCTTACTAGCGTATATATTCATTTCTATTTTGTGCTCATGGGGCCTTGATGTATTACGTACAAGGTGTGTTAGGTTGAAGCATGAGGCTGGAAGGGGTCTTGTGCGAGGACTAGCGTTTGCTTTAGTCAAACCAAAATACTTCTAAAATTGCAGCTGCACTTGTTGGTCCGATGTACATGAGAAGCCCCAATTTTGTTGGCAATAGATGCATGGTTTCTCAGTAATTAAAATAACTTAATTTTTTATATGATGTATGGCAGTCATGTGTCTGATGTTCTTCGTGTATCGGATTCCAAGAGTTTTAGGATGGGCAGTACGGTTCCCATGTTTGATGTTTTTTACTTTCACAAAATTGGTCGATGCTGATGAGAATGGCACCAGTGGTCTTCGACACTTATATTTTTTATGTATATAATGTTCCCAAGTTTATTCTTTTACTCTCTTTGGTTCAATAAGATTAAGATACATACTTTGCCTTGTGCTGAATCTGATGTCATTCAGATTCTAGGATTTTTAGGATGGGTTGCAAGTTTCTCTTGTTGGACGTTTTCTTTGTTTCTTAATTTTTTTGTGATAACATGGGTGATCCTGTTTCTACCTCAAACTTGCCTTTCTATGTTTCAGTTTCAAGAAGACATTATTTGATGTTAGATGGCCATTATGTTCGCTTCATATGGACAGAGGACTAATGGTACTCTTCCATGAAGAGAAGCAAGTGGATCAGTATGTAGTAGCAGGTATTTCTCATACTGATGATTCTGAAGTAATTAGATTGAGAAAATTGCTTTATTCCCCAATTTCTCTCTGAAACCTTTGCCTTGTCCATAGTCATACCTAAATGAGTTACTTTATTTCCTATAGCTCTATTACTTTTTTCCCTAGAACCTGTCTCTTTAGTCTCCTTTACAATACCATGATCAGGAGGCAAGAAATATTTGTGAATGGAATAAGAACTTTATATAGTTATTGATAAGCATCTTCCAGCATCTAACATATAAAGCCTCCTAGAGTACCCGCCATTCAGGAGGCCTTCCCGTGCGCATCATTCCTGTCCGTTCGATCTCCTTTGACTTTGGCTCCTGGTCGTTCGATCATTTGACTGGTGGTAATTTTTGGTCACTGTGTAATTAATTTCTTGGCCTATGACTGGTGGGCTCAGCACTCACATGGATTGGCTGGGTCAGTTGTTCCCTTGTCTGCGAGGGATTAGGCAGCCACTCCGCGCCCGCCCCATGCTCGACGTGCACATCCTGAGCCCCGCGCCCCCTTGGCTCTCTCCTCTCCATCCTTGTCTCCAACCCTAAACATTTTCCCTCTCCACCCCACAGCCGCCTCCCCTAGCTCCTCGTCCCCTTCACTCAGTCCATCCCTCATCATCTCGGATCCAGCGGATCTGAGGCGTGCGGGTGCGGAGGTGAGTTTCTCCGGCGGCGGCGGCGGCGGTCACCTGCAGGCAAAGGGCGGTGGCGGCACTCGATTTGATCTGCAGGAAAGATAGAACATGAGGAGAGAGAAGGAAGGAAAGGAGGAACGCCACCATGGGCGAGGAGGGGCAACATGGTCTTCGTGGTGGGAATGGAGGAGCAGAGGAGGATGGAGGTGGGTGGTGGGAGCAGAGTAGCAGGAGTTCCAGGTCCAGGCGACGCTCGTGGAGTGGAGAAGCTCGTCGTCCAGCATCACCATCCCCAATCTAGGTTGCTCCCCACCCCTCCTCCCCCCAGTTATTATATCCCAGTTCTCTGATTCTGTGATTTTGATTTCTCAATTTGTGTTTTTTCAGATCTGAGATAGAAAAGAAGAGAAATAATCTTGTGGAATTTCTTATCTGAGATAGAAAAGAAGAGAAAGATCTTGTGGAAGAGCTTGACGAAAAAGAAAGGGGTGAATCATCTCTTTCTCCCAATCATGTTTGTTTCTGCATTTTCATTTTTATGTTATATATGGTTTGCTCAATCCCTATTTGTTGCTCCCCTCCCCCCTCTTCCTCCCCCAGTTATTATATCCCAGTTCTCTGATTCTGTGATTTTGATTTCTCAATTTGTGTTTTTTCAGATCTGAGATAGAAAAGAAGAGAAATAATCTTGTGGAATTTCATATCTGAGAAAAGAAGAGAAAGATTCTTGTGGAAGAGCAGCTTGACAAAAAAGAAAGGGGTGAATCATCTCTTTCTCCCATTCATGTTTGTTTCTGCATTTTCATTTTTATGTTATATATGGTTTGCTCAAACCCTATTTATATTCAACTTCTTCGAACCATCTATTTTTCTTGCACTAGAATATTGCAAAGGGAAAATTTATTTACAAAGCTTGTCATTTTGATCTTGTGTAGGCGGCACAACTGTACACCACCATGAACAGGTTGTTTCATCGCTACAACTCATATAGCAAGCTATGCCAGTATGGCAATATCTGATAGTACGGCTGCTCACGTTTCCAGGGGCAACACTCACATTTCCCCTCCAAAATTCAACATTTTCATATTTTGAGGAGCTTCAGTACGTTTGCTCACCGATGAACTAGAAGTTGTTTTGTGTACTGCATGATTGAGGAAGTGCTATTGCAGATCAAAGGTGAGCCTATTCTATTTTCTTTCTTCAAGCTCAGGTGAAGGTTTATCTCCTCTTCACTAATGTTAAATCTTTATCACCGCATTGATTAGTTGGTAGAAGCATCTGCTGGGAATCAAGTGTTACATGGCTGTGGGTGACAAGGTATGCTAAGGCCATCTGCTTTATTGTGACTTAAGAGACTACAATACTCTAGGGTATCCTAAGGTTTTATTTCAATTATACGATGAGCATGGGTCCCATAACATACTCAAATAGTTAGAAAATCTGAAGCACCTCGTAATTTGTTCGCTAGCAGTATGAATCAGAGCTGGGTACTTTTAGCTGTTGTGGGATGAGAATATACATATAATTGTTGGTGCTTTTGTGTTCATTTATACTAAGAAGACTAGGCCCGTCAGGGTATGATTTACCTGGGTTTTTTGGATTTTTTTACTGCCTCTAATGATTTATGCGTGTTACCAGGGACGCACGAGAACTACTTACGTGTGAATGTAACGATCTTCTCTGTTCTCTCTAGAGCGTTCGTGACCTCCACCTCTTTGACCGCCCACCGCTTTGACTGGGCTATCTCTGTCTCTCCCAAAAATTCTGGTTCAATCCCGTGTCGTGGCTCTACCGATCTATGTGCGTATAAAAAGCCCCCCGTGGCGTGGGTCTCTCCAGTCACGGTTGTGCCCAAACCGCTCCTCACCAATAGACCCATCTCTCCTGATACTACCCTCCAGCCTCCACCCGAGATACCACGGCGCGCTACGTCGCCGCTCCGGCTGGCCGGCCGAGAGGTGCGTGCAGGCAACAACATGAATCAGGAGAGCTGCGTACCATCGCCTCCTCATGGATCTTCCTCTGTTCCGGCTCCCTGGCCTGAAGGCACAGACAAACAGCGGTGGCCTTTCTGTGGTCCAAGGGGGCAAACCTGCAGCTGGTGGCGAATAGCTCGCTGCCCTGCTGCTCTCCATCCTAATCGGCTCCCCTCATCCTTCCCCAGGTTTGCTCCGGCTGCCGGGAAATAAACACATGATGTGCTGAATAGCTGACATACAGAGGAAATGCTACAGCTTGATGATTGTTGCAGAACTACATCATTTTTAGGTATTTAGTGTTCCTTTTGTGATAGTTTTCTCTCCTATAAAAGTAAAATGAATCATTTTTAATTCTTTGAACAAGGTTGCCAAAAGTAGGGCGCTCAGCCGTTGAGGCATTATCACATTTTTAAGAAGCTTCGCAAAATCTGCTCTTATACTAAAGAAATCTAATGTAGGTTTGTTGGCCTTATTGGGTACTGATATGCTGAACACATGATATTAAATATACAGTGAAGTGGGTATGTTTATACTATCTACACAGGATTGCCATTTCCTTGAACTGTTGTTGGGATTATCATGGATTGGGATGCATTATGATAATAAGATATTAGGTATTGATATATGATCTGTATGTCACACTTGACTTCATCATCCTTTGTTTTCAGATCTATTCTTTAGGCATACACTAATGTGGTAGCTTGGGTCATATTCTGTAGCTAATTTAGTCACCACAATACTCGGGTCCCCCTGACTTTCAATATAAAGAACTTCCACTTGCCATTTCACATGATAAACACTACATTCTATTTATTTATGGCCCAAACCTTATTATTTGTGGATAGCCACAACTGAGGTCTTGAGTTTTTGAGTATCATAGAAGAACCACGTTCCTTTCGCAGCGATAGATCAACATTTGACCCTTTTTTAGCTATTATAGGAAGACTAAGATGCACAAAATCAACCATTGTTAGGCCAATGGTCCTTTCCAAATGTGAAATCTTGCATGCGTTATTTATCAATTCCAAAAGGTGATGGTTGTGTTATTACGTTGGAAAAGAGGTACTTGTACAGTTTTGCTACTGATTTTGACCAAGGGTTTTTCGGCTCTCATCTCTATATGAATATGCTTTTTTCAGGTTAGTGGTTTAGGAGTTCCTGCCAACACTGGCTTTTGGAATTTATCCTCGCTTCATCAGTTGGGATTTCTGTACAAAACTAAGATAATTTATTTTGGTGCTTGCGATGAGTATTAGATAGAGGGGTGATGCACACATACTTCACCCAGTGTATCTGTTCATGTATGTTGTTAATTGACTAACTAGACAAAAAACCTCTATCTGTATGGTGTTTGTGATGATGCTATCAATTCACCAAACACTAAAATACCTGGTTGTGCTTTTCAAATCTAGCAAATTAATTCTCTATTGCTTCTTGTAGAAACAGAGGTATTAGATCTATTCTGTGCCATGAGTCTTACTGTCAAAAAATTATATAAGCCGCGCTAGATGATTATAGGTAGCTCATATCAAGAACTTTGTTTTAGCAGCACAATTCGGATAAATTTGCACTTTTTCACCAACGAACAAGGTGTTACATACCAGATCAAAGATTGAAGCCAGGCTGAACATTGCGATCCTACAGATCTGCCAAGTGGTTCCTCATGAAATAGATAGTAGTGCCGTGAAAGAACACTACCTAATGCCATCTTCTGAGAAAGCTGGACATGCAAAAATTGACAGTGTTGGACATTTCTCTTTGTAGCAACGAATAAATTCATTGTATTACTGTATAGCCATGGTGGAAATCTTTTTTTGGATAACAAGAAACAATTTGCTTCTCATCAGAGATAATATTGCAGTCTATCAGAAAAAATGTTAGCTATTTAATTAAATAGAAAACTCTGTCACTCATAGCAACAGATGATAAACTATCAGACTACCTGATAGAAAAGCAAAATTGCCACATTATTTAGAACATTTCTCTAATTTTGAGATGGCCAACTACTAACATTTTTAGAAATTTGCCATGTGTTAGATAATATGGCGAACTTGTATAAGAAATCAGGGATACACATGGCAACCTTTAACCAATTTGTCCTATAAAAATTGCCATGCATCGGTCAAGCCCCACATCGGGCATGTATAAATGGAAACAAACAAAGTTTACTAGGATTCGCGATTGGGGATGAGTAAACACTGGAGCACATACACAATAAAAGGATTGCTAAAAAAAATTGCAATCTGCGGGACACTGGATGGCAGATGAAAATAAAAGGAAGCAACATAAGATGGGACGAGGAGGCAAACCTTGTAGTGTAGGGGCATCTGGCTGTTCCCAAGGCCCTTGCGCTTGGTGTGGTCGCCGTGATGGCGCCCGTGACGCTCCGGCCCAGCGCGCACACGAACGAGTCGCTACCGCCGCCTGAGGATATGGTGGTTGTTCCCAGCGAGGAGCAACAGCAGCTCCCGCCAAGGCGCCAGCTAACCAACCGGATGTGCTCGCTCGGCCCGAAATTTCCAATTACAGAGCCCAGGATAGCAACTTGGCTCGTCGTGCACCCCGGCCTCGCTCGCCCCGGAGCGTGGTCACCGATTCGTCACCTCGCCAGTACAAGGACCCAGAGGGCGACCACATGCTCCTCTGTTAGTTCAAGAACAAGGCGGCTCTGATATTCTTCGACGAGGACCTCCTTGCACAGGTGCGCGCTGTCGGCCGCTGATGCCGAGCGGCCTACACGCGCCTAGCCCTGCCGCGGCACGTCGAATCGAGACCAGCCATGGCTGCCACTGGTCCTCCGCGGCCGCCGTTGTCGCTTTGAGTGGAAGGTGGACGAGCTGCGCGTAGCTTGAGCAGGTCGGGCTTTGGGGTTGCGTGCTGCCGTCGGACGCCGGAAGCAGCTGTCCCACGCCGCAAGACCCGCCATGGCCGCCGCGAGCAGATCGGTGTCGCTGCCACGTCTCCTCTGACTCTCAGTCACTGGAATGGATAAGAGACGGGTAGGGGTTGGGCGAGTGGGTGAGGGGAGCTGCATAGAAAACGGTTGTCCATGTGGTTTGCTGTAACTTGTAAAGTCGCGAACGTTTTCACACTTTCACGGGCTAATGTGTCAACAAGCAAGCATCAAACTTTGTGAGTGATCAGACGAACGTAGACTACCTATGCATGTACGGAGTACCAACTTTTTTTAGTGCTCCAACTAGATATACATTTTTCTTGTATAAACTACTTCCTCCATTTTCAAATATTTGTCTTTCTAGACATTTTAACAAGTGACTACATACAAAGCAAAATGAGTGAATCTACACTCTAAAATATTTCTACGTATATTCGAATGTTGCCACCCATTTGAAATCGAACATATAAACCTGCCTACACTACCCGCCATTCCAGAGCAACCGTGTGCGCTGAGCTTGTTGGACCGAACGATTCTTTTCTAGCGAGGTTTTTGGCTGATGGCAGCCGGTAAACCATTGATTGTTCTCCACGTTCATGGCTGTATGTAGACATATTGGCCGCTACATTCCCTCAGCCCATGGCTTCCAGCGCATCCCCTCCCTGCCCCCACCTCTCCTCCTCTCCTCGCTTCCTCCCAGATTCATCTTTGATGGTGGCGGCGGCACTCGATTCGATCTGCAGGAAGGAAAAGGAGGTGCGACGGTGGATGAGAGAGGGTCACCGGCCGACGTTGATCTGCGTCGGCGGCGCGACCTAGAGGTTTGTGGCGGTCGATCCGCTGGATCGGGGCTGTCATCCCCGTGGATGAGGATGCACATGGTGCTACGTGGCGGGTGTGTTCGATGACTTGGAGGCGCTGTGGTGTGGCGTACAACGTCAAGGGGGAGGTGTGCAGAGGAGTTCCGCGGCGGTGACACCATGGATACGGCGTCAATGGAGAGGTGTGTAGGGGGGTTCCGCGGCGCCGCCGCCATGGATCCGCATCCTGGTCGTGACCTTTGCCCCCACGCATGCTGGCCGGCCCACATCGCCCCTGGATGGCATGGAGGCCATCCATGACACCGCCGATGTGCCGCTCTTGGATGCCGAGGCCGGCACTACCCCAAAGACATCGACGACGCCACTGAGGCGCAGCAGATCATATCAAGGCTGATGTAATGTGCTTCCAAGATCAATATTTTGTCTTGCTTTCCTTGAATGTAATACCACTGTCTTCATACTGTTTTTAAGAATCTTTTACGTGGGGTTTTATACATTTTCCTATTGCTTTTTATGGAGATGTTGTTTGGAATTTAGGCTTTTATTGGGTTGTGAGTTGATATGAAGTCCTATGACTTCATACCGCGTGAGCCCTGAGGTTGAGAATGGGAAAATGACTGAACTTGTTCACAACACTAGCAGTAATCTCGACCTTTATTTAACTGGTTTTGTATCCTCGACCTGTTTGCATATTTTTATAAATGAATTAGTCCCCGTGTTACTGGTTCACTTGCTACATGGCTCGAGCATGCTACTCCTAACCTAAGTGGTTGTTGGTCTCACTTTATTGATGGATGGGGGAGGTTGAGAATTTTCTTATGTTTGTTTGTATTTTCTTTCTAGATAATCTGCATGGTGCTACTTAAAATTTATGAATGGTTTGGCGGCATGTTACTGGGATTTAGAGGCAGAAACGTCTTACTCCTGACTACATGGAGTTCTCAATAAATTATTCTTGTCATTTTTTTCGAGGTGATGTTCACTCCGGTTCCTCCTTCTCTACCCAGCAGTATGGGTAACTCAAAGCATAGATCTGATTGTGCTTCTTGCAGTCTATGCTTCCTATTTCCGGGTCATCCGCCTCCCAAAGACTACTCCGAGGTATGAAAGTAAAGCCCCTTCCTCCACCTTAATGTTGATCGCGTTCATACCTGTGTTATATTTTTTGTGTGCAACCACAATAATGGTTCTTTATTTGTTTCATTTTGACATACATGTTTCTAGAATAGTCTTACCTGCCATAAGACATGCAGTCAAAGTTGATTTTCTTATAAGCTAGAACATCGCATAGCTAATTATAGTTGCACCGCCTGATTCTTTTTACCTAGAAGGTCCTGATGCACATTGTATGGCAGACATAAAGTGTATGTAGTCTTCTTGATGAGGAGGTTTTACAATGATATAAATATAAAATAATTGGAATCTTTGCAATGTATCATTTTCTCTCATTCAATATAAATATAAAATGATTTTGGCACGGCCATCCTTTTTGGTATATAGTGTTTCCGATGACAAACATAGGGGATCTTTTGTACAGATGCAAATTTCCATGTTCTTGTATTAGACCTTGGAACTTTGCAGTTATTGCAAGTTCTCTTACATATACTGTCTTCGGACTTTGTGCTTCATTTTTAAATTTTAGAACTAGGATAGTTATATACCTCCTTAGCAGTGGTGGAGCTAGCATTTGACAGCAGGGTGGTCCGGCCCAAAAAATTGATAAGCAAAATGACATCTGAATGTTCTAATAAACTATCAATATCTTATAGAAGGTCTTACAAACAACTAAAATTCTCAATTAGTCTCAGTTTTGTACATGATATGATAGCTTGCCTTTTGTAAGTATTTTTCGATCGAGTCAAATTAGCTGCTGCTATCTATGGTGATTTGCATGAGCATAATACTGTTGTAGAAGACCATGCTAATAAAGGGAATATGCTTCTTCAGGAGAATCGAAATAACAGTCAGTCGTGGATGGATTACAATGGAATATTTATTACCTTGGTGACAACGTCGGGCGGGCGTTGAATCGTGGACATGTCCCCCATGGATCTGGGCGGCTGGGCGAACAGATGGACCGAGCTCCCTCCTCCGCCCAAGAAGCAGCCGGGGAAGCAGCATCGACGGCCGGAACAACATGGCGGATCCAAATTGCCAGTCTCCTCTGTCCAGAGCTGAACTGAGTGGCTGCCCCCATGAGAGGACACGGGCACAACCAAACCCACACACACCAGACACGCGTGCATGGTGGCTTATCCGGTGGGAGACTACCGCTTGCTCCCGTTGAACGATTGTGTCCCACAACGCTTGCACCTGTCCACCCGTGAACGTTGTGTCCCACTGCAGCTTGCACCTGCCCACCCATGAACTGCCGCTTGCACCCGTGAATGTTGTGGCCCACCCGGAAAATGCATATCTGAGCGCTCGCAGGTGCCATCCATCTATTCCAAGGGGAGAAAAAAAACTCTACTTCCAAGGAGTTTTTCTTTTCTTTCTAAAGGGTCTATTATTCTCAGGTACTCTCTCCGTCCCATAATATAAAATACGTTTTGACACTACATCAGTGTTAAAAAACGTCTTACATTATGGGACGGAGGGAATAGGTTTTATTCACATAAACAAGTATGACGACCGGTCAAAATCTTACCACTCAATTATTATTTTAAAAAATGATCCATATCTATTATCAATGTTCATTGAAAATACAAAGCATATCAAACATATAAAAATTACATTGAGATTCCAAGACCATCTCGCATAGCCACTACTGTCGCGGACGCTAGCCAGGAAGTCTTCATGCATGTGCCCCTTGTTCAATACGTGGAGCCGCAATCGTCATTGTTGAACCCTTGCCTAGATCTAAAGCATCTGACATCAAATCCCGTCACATGACGAGAAACCCTAACCTCATCACCCCAAGGAGACGACAGGAATCTACACTAGAGCTTCATCGGCTATGTTCAAATGGACTGAAAGACAAACTCGAAGAAGTAGTGCCATCATCCACTCAAGTGTCGACCTGTGAGGACTAAAAACCTGACCTAAACTACTAACCGAATCGAAGGCATCGAGATTCCCATCCCCATCATCGATCGACGGAGCGGTAGAAAAGGGAAGGTGAATCCACGGGCTCGCCGGTGAAGTTTTGAGGGGAGAGTTTGCCCTAGCCACCTAGAGTTTACTCTCCCCGAACCGAACGAAAACACATGTCCGAGGGCTCCCAACCATCCATTCCCAAGGAGTTTTTTTCCTTTTGAGGGTCTATATTCTCTAAGAGTTTTTATTCACATAAACAAGTGTGATGTGAGATAATTAAAAAAGATATTTATCTTTCCGACCGACATCGGACCTCCTATAGTTTTGAGCAACGTCTCGAAGCAACCAGAGATAGTTTCTGATAGACTTTGGTCAATGTATCCTGGCCAGTATGCTTCAATGGTTACTAAAATAGCCACCTTTTGTTTCATATCAATGAGACCAAGATCTTTCCCCTTTCGAAGAACTCCGAGCAAGCAATATATAAACTTTAGTCTTCCCTTGCTGCTTCTATGGTGAAAATAGTATATGATCTCACTGCATATAGTATATAAGCTATTCTTTTGTGCATCGTTTCCAATCTTATGTGCTCACTGCATATAGTATATGAGCTATTCTTTTCAAGCAACAAATATATTAATGCATTCTCTCACAATAAGTAACTTACACATGGCCTTTGCGCCATTGGCGCAACGGGTCATCTAGTTGTTGTAATACTTTGTAAGGTCCTCGAGAATAATCAATAAAGTGGCGCTTCAGTTTCCTCGCCATGCCAAAGTCTGAAACATAAGCCTTATAATCGAGGTCCAGAAGAATGTTGCTGCTTTTTATGTCGCGGTGCACGATTGGATCGCCACAATCATGGTGCAAGCAGGAGAGAGCTTGAGCTACGTCCACCACAACAGAAACTCTCTTGGGCCAATCCAGCACCTTCGCTAGCTCTTGCTCGTGCATAGTGGATGATAAGCTTCCACTCTCGATAACCTCATACACGAGGAATTTGTACTGGGAGTGGGAATAGAAGCCATTGATACATCCATTTTGCATCATGCTTTTATATTGATATTTATTTCATTATGGGCTGTTATTTCACGTTATGTCACAATACTTATGCCTATTCTCTCTAATTTTACAAGGTTTAGATGAAGAGGGAGAATGCCGGCAGCTGGGATTCTGGACTAGAAAAAAGCAAATATTAGAGACCTATTCTGCACAACTCCAAAAGTCCTGCAACTCCACGAAAGTTATTTTTAGAATTAATAAAAAATATTGGGCGAAGAAAGTACCAGAGGGAGCCCACACCCTGGCCACGAGGGTGGGGGGCGCGCCCTACCCCCTGGGCGTGCCCCCCTACCTCATGGGTCCCCTGGCAGCCCTCCGGTGACCATCTTCTGCTATATGAAGTATTTTACCCTGGAAAAAAATCATAAGCAAGCTTTCGGGACGAAACACCACCGCCACAAGGCGGAACCTTGGCGGAACCAATCTAGGGCTTCAGCGGAGCTGTCCTGCTGGGGAAACATCCCTCCGGGAGGGGGAAATCATCATCATAGTCATCACCATCGATCCCCTCATTGGGAGGGGGTCAATCTCCATCAACATTTTCACCAGCACCATCTCGTCTCAAACCCTAGTTCATCTCTTGTATCCAATCTTTGTCCCGAAACCTCAGATTGGTACCTATGGGTCACTAGTAGTGTTGATTACTCCTTGTAGTTGATGCTAGTTGGTTTATTCGGTGGAAGATCATATGTTCAGATCCTATATGCATATTAATACCCCTCTAATTTTGAACATGAATATGATTTGTGAGTAGTTATATTTGTTCCTGAGGACATGGGAGAAGTCTTGCTATAAGTAGTCATGTGAATTTGGTATTCGTTCGATATTTTGATGAGATATATGGTGTCTCTCCTCTAGCGGTGTTATGTGAATGTCGACTACATGACACTTCACCATTATTTGGGCCTAGAGGAAGGCATTGGGAAGTAATAAGTAGATGATGGGTTGCTAGAGTGACGAGCGTAAACCCTAGTTTATCGTTTTCGTAAGGGCTGATTTGGATCCATATGTTTCATGCTATGGTTAGGTTTACCTTAATACTTCTTTTGTAGTTGCGGATGCTTGCAATAGGGGTTAATCATAAGTGGGATTCTAGTCCAGAAAAGGGCAGTACCCAAGCACCGGTCAACCCACATATCAAATTATCAAAGTAACGAACACGAATCATCTGAGCCTGATGAAAAATAGCTTGACAATAATTCCCATGTGTCCTCGGGAGTGCTTTTCTCGATATAAGAATTTGTCCAGACTTTTCCTTTGCTACAGAAGGATTGGGCCACCTTGCTGCACCTTATTTACTCTTGTTACTTGTTACCGTTAAGAATTACCTTATGATCACAAAACTATCTATTACTGATAATTTCAGTGCTTGCAGAGAATACCTTACTGAAAACCTCTTGTCATTTCCTTCTGCTCCTCGTTGTGTTCGACACTTTTACTTATTGAAAGGACTACGATAGATCCCCTACACTTGTGGGTCATCAGCCATATAGCTTGACGATGCATCGGTGCCTGAGTTTTGTCAACACTTCAATCTCGGCATGAAATGTTCCCTCGTCGTTGTATTCTTCCACCGACTGAAGGAGCTTGACGGCAAAGATAATCCCATCTTCAAGATGAACTCTGAAGACAGATCTGTATCCTCCAACACCATTGCAATATTTCTCATCAAAATTTTCTGTTGCGCTGATGGTGTCTTCGAATGCAATCTTTCCATCAAAATTCCATATGGAAAGTATATCTCCAGACTTGCATTTGCTTGTACCTTTTACATCCTTTCTTCTCCCATAGACGATCGTGATGCTTACAATTGAGAGGCAAGCAAATGAAAAGGGTGCAAAAGGAGCAAGAAGTACCATAATTGGACTTTTCCTTTTTTGGTGTTCCATGTCGAGCTTCGGTGTTTCACATGGAGTAAAGCCATACAAATCACCATATAAGCATGTATTATGGTCAAGTAAGATCAAGGTGGCAGCGATAAATGGAACTCTGCCATCCAAATTATTATATGATAAATTTAACTTCCATAATTGGTAAGAAACAGAAAAAGTCGCTGGGATGGCACTGCTTAAATGGTTTTTACTCAAATCAAGCTCATTATTAGGTTGGCATGATACCCAAATTCTTGTGGTATCTGTCATGTCAATAAGTTGTCTGATAGGAGTAACGACAATAAAGAGCGACAATGTCCAATCTAAGGTGGAATACTTCCTGAAAATTGATTTCTACTTAGATCCATATGTGAGAGAAGAACAAGAGATCCTAATTCTGGCGGTAACATTCCATTAAGCTGATTGGACTTAAGTGATAGTGTTCTAACAGAGATCAATTTCGAATGTCCAAGGGATGGAACCATTTGTTTGATTGTTTGAAAGATCCAAGAATTCTAAACTTGGTAGATTTCCTATGCTTCCAATGGAACCCGTGATCTGGTTGTTGGAAAGATCTAGGTAATATAAATTCATTAGATTTCCTATGCTTCCAATCGATCCATTAAGAATATTGAAGGATAGATCCAAGTTTTCAAGCTTGGCAAGAGCACCAATGCTTGATGGGATTTCGCCCAAGAGGAGGTTGTTGTCAAGGTTCAAATTGTTAAGATGGGGCAAATCTGCAAAGTGGAAAGGCTCCTAAAATTCCCTAGTCTTGCTATTGTAACAGTCATGGTAGAAAAAATAGTCGTAAAAGAGATATATGGAAGTTAGTGTAGTACAATCACCTACTGATGTTGGGATAGATCCGTTCAGGTCATTGGTAGACAGATCCAAGTTTTCAAGCTTGGCAAGAGCACCAGTGCTTGATGGAATTCCGCCTGAGAGGTGGTTGTTACCAAGGTTCAAATAGACAAGATGGGGAAAATCTACAAAGTGGAGAGGCTCATAAAATTCCCTAGTCCTCCTACTTTACTAGGCATGGTAGAAACAAGTTGTACTAAAAGAGATAGATGGAGGTTAGTTTAGTAAAATTACCTAGGGATGTTGGGATAGATCCGTTCAGGTCATTGCTAGACAGATCCAAGTTTTTGAGCTTGGCAAGAGCACCAATGCTTGATGGGATTCCTCCTGAGAGGTGGTTGTAACCAAGGTTCAAAAAGACAAGATGGGGCAAATCTGCAAAGTGGAGAGGATCATCAAATTACCTAGTCTTCCTACCATACTAGGCATGGTAGAAAATAATTGTAGTAAAAGAGATCGATGGAGGTTAGCTTAGTACAATTACCAATGGATGTTGGGATAAATCCGTTCAGTCTATTGTTGGATAGATCTAAGTATACGAGATTGGTAAGAACACCAATGCTTGATGGGATTGGGCCCAAGAGATAGTTGTAACTGAGGTCCAGATGGACAAGACGGGGCAAGTCAGAAAAATGGAGCCTATCCAACCTGCCTTCAAGGCCAAACTCTCTCTGTGAGGTATAGGAAGTGCTCCATTCTGGGTTTATTAAAACTGAGAGGTGCCCCAAGATAGGTAAATGGGAAAGTTCCAACAGCACATCCAAGAAGATTGGCCATACTCTAAGTGTCTTCATCAGACAAGTTGATAGGTAGTAAATTGTACTTTTGAAAATTAACTTTGAGGCTAGAAGCTTTCGAGAAGATATGCAAGAGTGTCTGCAAATGTCCCAGCTGTTGTTGGCAGGCAGGCATAATAATCAAGGTGTCGTCTGCATATTGATGAATAGGGAAGTCTGGACATGAATGAAAGGAGATGGGGGCCTGAATGTTGCCCTTGCTCATTGCATCATTTAAAATCTTCTGCAGAAAATCTGCTGCAAGAACAAAGAGCAGAGGGGACAGAGGATCTCCCTGTCTAACCCCCCTTCTGCATTTAAAGTGGGAACCAGGCACCCCATTCAACAGAACTGAAGAGGTAGCAGAGTCAACAATTTTCTGAATCCATGTGCACCATCTGTCCCCAAATCCTTTCTTCTTTAGGATAGCCTTAATCATCCCATGCTCTATTTTGTCAAATGCCTTCTCAAAATATAATTTGAGGACAACTGTTGGTCTTTTACTTTTAAGGCATTGGAAGAGATATCCATATGACCAAGCAATACAATCTTGTATGGTTATCGTCTTGATGAAACCATATTGATTTATGTGAATGAGCTCGAGAATGACTAATTGTAGTCTGTTGGCAAGTAACTTTGTTAGCAATTTGATAGTGCAGTTGAGCAAGGATATAAGCCTATAATCATTCACTGTTTCAGCCCCAGCTTTCTTGGGTATGGGAGTAATAAAAGAACTGTTAATATTCTGGAGACATAGATCTCCTCGATGAAATTGGGAACAGAGATCATAAAAGTCCTTTTTTAATTATAGACCAACATTTCTTGATGAAGTATGTGTTGAACCCATCCGGTCTTGGAGACTTGTTAGATGGAATTTATTTTATAACAGCGTCAATATCTTCAGTAGTGAAAGGGAGCTCAAGAAAAGAAAAATCATTGTGAGGTTGAATAAGATTCAGCATATCCTGAGGAATTTGGAAAGGCTCAGATTTCCCCAATCTGTCTTTAAATGCCTCATGCAGGAGAGTAGTTTTGGCTCCATGTGCCGTGACCTCTGTGCCATATTGAGCAAGCAAGGAAGGGATGCTATTGTTTCTATGTTGCATTGTGGCCATGGCATGAAAATATTGTGAATTTTCACTTCCAAGATTCACCCATTTTATCTTACCCCTTTGTTGCCAGCAGGCTTTCTGTTGCTTGGTTGGCGTCACGGAGGATCACCGAACGAACCGCCTGTCACGTGTCATCATATACCGCCGGCCCCCACCGCGGCTTCAAATTCACAGGAACAGGCAATCGAGGCACTCCCACGGACACGTCGGAGAAGAAGAGCCGACTACCATGACCAAGGTCACACCTCCGACATTGCTCACCACCGTCATCGTTGCCACAGAAGTCACCGTGCACGTCCAGTCATAGGAAGAACCAAAGGGATCAAAGTCTTCAAGATGGCGGCCTAAAGAGGGAAACGACGTTGAAGATGACGCCACCGCCCGACCCTGCAGCAGGATCTGGGTTTTCACCCGAAGGACTTGATCCGGGAGCAGTGGTTGTGAGATCCCCGACAACGCCTCCAAGGAGGATAGCGACGCCCACAGGCGCCGTCGTCGCCGGCCGGCCAACACCGGCCAGTTTTTCACCCGGAGCAGCCACTCCCGCGCAGCAGGCCGAGGTCGACCCGTACCTCCATTGGACTGCGCACCCCCAAACAGCGAGCACGCCACTGCTGTGTAGGGCCACCAGCTAGCCTTCCCCAACGACGGGCCTGCAAAGACCAGATCGGGTCTCGCACCTCGTATCCAACCGCGGCCGGAGCCTCCCTGCTCCAACAAGCGGTAGCCGGGCACCAGCACCAACCGGCAGTGCCCCTCCCGGGCTGCCAGCCATGGATGACCTGGCAGATCTAGGCCCCCCGGGCACTTGGTTACCCCCCTGGCACCCTCGACGCGCCAGCAGCATCCCCCTTGCGTGGCCACGCCCGCCGCAGCCCTCGCGTGCCGCCTTGCTCCTTCTAGCGCCGCATCCTGTGCACCCGAGCTCGGATCCGCAGCCTCCGGGCCATCCTCCTCCACGCGCCAGATCCGCGCGCAGGCCCAACCACATCGGCGCCCTCGCAGTCACACAGGCTCACCACTCCACGGGAGCGAGCAGCCCGCACTCGCGCCACCCGACACACGCTCACCATCATGCCCGCACGCCCCTGCAGCACAACTCCTCCCCTCTGTCGCGTGCAGGCAAGATCCGCGCGCGCCCCACGTGAGCAGCCACGCCATGTACTCCCTCTGTCGCGCAGGGCGGCGACCGCGCCGCCGCAGCAAGCTTCCCGCCACGCGCCGCCCCGGGCCACCGTATCGCGGACGCGAGCCACCACGCTGCCATGGCCCCGCCCTGAGCCGTCCTTGGCAGCCTCCCTGCCAAACTTGCAGACAGGAGAGATGAGAGGGCCCCGCCGCCACCTTCACCGGAGCCGGCGCGGGCTTTGTCGGCCACTCCTTCAGCGGCGGCGAGCCAAGGGGAGGGTGGGAAGGGGGGTGGCGGTGCCGATCTAGGGTTTCCCCGTGTCGCCAGGGAGGGCGATGCGGGGGACAAGAGGAACAAGAATTACTGCCCTCAAGAGATGTTAATGGACCACACAAGACTCTACAGCACAACACCGTAAACATATCAAGTGGCACGGAGCGTGCTCAAGACTAATGAATAAAGTGGACCTGGACTACAACGCACAACCTTTCCTAAATTTTGTCACATCAAGAACCTTCCAAGAATAAGACTTGACCGAATTTGGTGGACTCCAATGTCTCATAAAAAATAACATAGGTTGTAAAGTTGTTCCTAACTGGCACAGATGCATATCAATGTGATGTCCCGCAAAAAACAAAATCAATGTGATGTCCAACACGCTTATGCAGCTCCATCTTCACCATGCAGCCACTGTATATATAGATAGTTGCCACTCTCTTTGGGCATACTATTTCCATTTAGAGTGCATGTATTGAGTGTGAGGTGATCATTCAATTAGAATGGGTTGTTGCCTGCAAACATAAATTTTAATACTCCCTTCGATCCAAATTAATTGTCGCACCCTTAGTACAAGTTGTACTAAGGGTGCGACAATTAATTTGGATCAGAGGGAGTACTTGTAGTTCCGTTAGTTTAGTAATTAGGCATGTTGCTTATTGACATAGGTTGTTGCCACTTGCAATGACCCTCGCTTCGACTGGCGTGTCACAGAGAAGCCCCGGCTGGCGTGCACCAAGGAATGATGAGCCTCCCTCCGACTGAATGTCTAGAATGTGGATGCCAAAGGTTGTTCCTCTGTTCTTTAATGTTAAGAGTCAGGTAGTATATCATATGGTTTTCCTGATGTTTGGTTCAGAAAAGTTGCTAAATTGAGTATGTTTGGGAAGTGTAGCGACCAAACCTCAAACAATCGATCTCGTGCATCGTTGTCATCCTGGATCGAATGTCTTGACATGCACAAGATGCTTGAAGGATTTATAACAGAGTGGCAATCACACACTTATTACATCGAATATCTCAAAAGAGAGCTTATTACAATAAATATGGCTTAAGGCCATCTAATAACGATAACAGCAGAAGGCTTGGAAGATAAGTGAGTCCATCAACTCCAACAGCATCACTGAGTATAGAACCACGATCCTAAGGCATCTTACTCGTTGTCTGAAAAGTCTACAACATGAACGTTGCAACCCGAAATGGGTCAGCACATGGAATATGCTGGCAAAGTAACACATAGAGAGTAATGAAAGAACAAAACTATACTACATGCATATATGGCTTGGTGGAAAACTCTATGGTTACAGTTTTGCATAAAGCCAATTTTTCCCTACTACAAAGGAATAAATTTATTTAACTATCATGGTGGTTGTTAAACATTGAGAATGGCTGACAGCATTCTCAATCCCAATTAAGTAACATCATCATTAAAACACAACAATATTAATTAAAGTAACATGATGAGATTCACATGATAATCCAAGTACTAGATACTCAAAACGTCCATAACTGGGACACGGCTAACCATGATTAGTTTATACACTCTGCAGAGGTTTGCGCACTTTTCCCCACAAGACTCGATCTCCTCCGTTGGGATTCTCGCACTACATGGTGTTTGAGAAACGGATGACCGAGACATAGTCTTTCAGAAGCGCTAGCACCTTACAGGGGCGGAGCCAGAAAATTTTGCCATTGGGTTCACTTATTGATTTGTTATGAGGATTTGGTATGAATTAATTAAGTACAAAGTCTAGTTTATACCATCTTACACCTTCTGCGTGAAAATGTACTTCAAACTCTTGTGATCCGTGTACACCTCACAATGATTTCCGATAAGAAAATGTCTCCATGTCTTCAATGCATGCACTACGGCTGCTAACTCCAAATCGTGTGTGGCATAATTCAACTCATGAGGTTTAAGCCGTCGTGACGCATACGAAACAACTCTCCCCTCCTGCATAAGCACTGCTCCAAGTCCTCGACATGAAGCATCGCAATACACCTCGTAATCCTTGGTCCGATCTGGCGGAATCAATACTGGCGAGGTAACTAGACGTTCCTTCAATTCTTGGAAATTGGCCTCACATTCTTCAGTCCAATTGAACTTGGTATCCTTATTCAACAAATCCGTCATGGGCTTTGCAATCTTCGAAAAAAATTCAATGAATCTCCGGTAGTATCCTGCCAGTCCAAGAAAACTTCTGATCTCTCCAACTGTTGTTGGTGCTACCCAATTTGTCACGGTGACAACCTTTGTGGGGTCTACTGCTATTCCTTCTCTGGATATAACATGTCCGAGGAATCCAACTTCCTTCAACCAAAACTCGCATTTGCTGAACTTGGCATATAACTGATGTTCCCTGAGCTTCTCCAATACCAAACGCAAATGCTCCTTGTGCTCCTCTTCGTTCTTCGAGTAAACCAAAATATCATCAATGAACACCACGACGAACTTATCCAGAAACTCCATAAACACCTTGTTCATCATGTTCATAAAATAGGCAGGTGCATTAGTCAGACCAAATGACATAACGGTATACTCGTACAGCCCATACCTGGTGGTAAAAGCCGTCTTAGGTATATCCTGCTCTCGAATCTTCAACTGATGGTATCCTGACCGCAAATCGATCTTGGAAAATACCTTTGCTCCTTGCAATCGGTCAAACAGATCATTGATCATCGGCAGTGGGTACTTGTTCTTGATTGTTACTGCATTCAAGCCTCGATAGTCAACAACCATCCTCAATGATCCATCTTTCTTCTCCACTAGAAGTACTGGCGAACCCCAAGGAAAAGAACTTGGGTGAATGTAGCCTTTATCCAGTAACTCCTTAATCTGAATCTTAATCCCCTCCAAATCTTTTGCTGGCATCCTGTATGATCTCTTGGATATTGGGCCTGTGCCTGGCAAAAGCTCAAACAAAAACTCGATGTCTCTATCTGGTGGCATGCCTGGCAACTCTTCTGGAAATACATCAGGAAAATCCTTCACTACGGGTACTTCCTCCTGCACAACTCCTGATAAGGAATTTACGTGCATCCTCTTCGGCTCATGTCTGGATACATACTTGATCCTCTTTCCTTCTGGCGTTGTAAGCAAAATTGTCTTACTGGCACATTCAATGTTCCCGCTATACTTCAATAACCAATCCATGCCTAATATCACATCCAATCCTTGTGATTCCAATACTATTAGGTCTGAGGGAAACACGTAGTTACCAATCCTTAATGGTAAGTGATCACACCATAGTCTGACCATATACTCGCTGCTCGGCGAGGTTACTAACATGGGTGACACGAGGGCTTGGGTTGGCAGTTTATACTTATCCACAAATCCCCGATATGTATGAATGCGATGCACGATATCAAAAAAACGAGTGCGATAAATGACTTAACCAAAACTTGCCTATTACTGCATCGGGCTGGGCTTCAACCTCCTCCACGCTAACGTGGTTAACCTGTCCTCTGTTGAAAGGGTTTGGTTTCTTCCCAGAGCTTCCATTGCCATTTCCATTCTGGCCTTCAGGACATTTATTTGCATAATGTCCAGTCTTCTGGCACTTAAAGCAAGTGACTTGACTCAGATCTCTCTTGGCTGGTGTTGGGGGGTTGGTACGGTTCTGGCCATTACTTCCTCCATTCTCGTTACCATTCTTGGAACCATCATGGTTGTGCGAGCTACCACTTCCATGGGTATGCTGGAACTGTCCTCCTGATTTTGGGGTAAAACGTGGCTTCTGCTGAGCTCCAGAATTGTACTTCGCCTGTCCATACTTCCTCTTGCGGTTCTCAATCTGCTGCTGCTTCCCTTTGATCATAAGAGCTCGGTCTACCGACTCCTGGTAGTTGTTGAAACTTGCTACCATCAACTGCATACTCAGCTCATCATTCAGTCCTTCCAGAAACTTCTCTTGCTTAGCTGCATCTATAGCAACGTCATCTGGGGCATAACGTGCTAGCTAACTGAAATCATCCACATACTGGCCAGCTGTACGTCATCCCTAGAGTAAGTTGCGAAACTCACGCTTCTTCATGGCCATAGGTCCTGCTGAAACATGAGCGGTACGGAAAGCCTGCTGAAACTGATCACATGTGACAGTGTCTACTAGATAGGTGGCTGTAAAATTCTACCACCATGACGCTGCGGGTCTCTCAAGCTGATGTGCGGCAAATTGCACCTTCTCCGCATCTGTGCATCCTACAGTGATCAACTCCCTGGCTGTCTTGCGAAGCCAATCATGTGCAACAATCGGCTCGGTGCTACTGGAGAACACCGGCGGATTCAGCCTAAGAAAACGGGTTAAGTGATCAACAGGTGGTGGTGGTGGTGGTGGGTTGTTGTTGTTGTTGTTCCCCTGATTCTGATTCTGGACTAGTATCTGCATCAATGCATTCTGCTGCTGGATCAACTGAGTGAGCTCCGGTGGGAAAGCAAATCTGTTGTCACGTCTCGGAGGCATCTGAGGGTTTAGAAAAGATGAGAATTCAGAATAGAATGAGGTCTAGAGGGAAAACCCTACCCATATGCACATGAGACAAATGCACTCAAAACACTTCATTCAAACAAGCAAGGGCATACAACGGTCTATCTATCGTTACAAAAGTGCTCGGACTATACTAGATACATGGGGGAAATACTACTACTATTATGGTGGTATACTAGAAAAACTGCTCCGATGAAGACTCCATGATATCCGCTCCAGTTTCATCAACATAGTCATCATCACTATCATCCGGGTCCGAGTCGATGTCGTCGATGATGATGTAGTTCTCGGGACAAGTGCAATCTTCGTCTTCTCCAGTTGATGAAAATCCCATAAACACTCTTAGCTTCTTCTTCAGATCTTCATTCTTCTCGACTAGCATTGTTATTTCCTCCTCATATCCATCACGTGTAGACTTGAGTTCTTCCTCCAGTTCCGTGATCTTGGTCATGGCCTTCTTCAGATCCATCATGCCTGCGCACATCTAGTTCTCCTGGCATCGAATGTGCTGGTTTAACTCCAGGATGAAAGCTGCAATTGATCTGTCCTTCCTGGTGCTGATCATCTCCCATTGCTCATCTTGGCGCCCACAAATTTGGTAGGTAGTATCCTTAAACTCCTTGTGGTAAACTTCTCCAATACGTCCCATGGTAATGTGGGCCGCCATGCTCTTTCCTAGGCTCCAGGTTGGTGCATCAAAGGAAAACTCTATGGGCTCAGTGACGGGCATGAACGTCCTTCCTGGAACTTGAACTTGAATCATCCAGCGCTCCTCGTCAGGTAAAGTGGCGTTGTAGGTCCCGGTGAAGCTTGATACTCCGATCTTCAGGTACTTGGTAACTTCCTTCAGGTGTCGTCCAAAGGGTGTATCTTCTTCCGGTTGCGTGAACTTGATCCTTGCATCCGCCATACTAAAAGAGTAGAAAAGATGAGGAGTCAGAAATGAGAAGAGAGAGTAGTGATCTAGGGTTTTAGCTTAGTAGTCGTTTCCTACAGTCAGCGTGTGCTCTGATACCATCTTGTAGCGACCAGACCTCAAACAGTCTGATCTTTGTGCATCAGTGTCATCCCTGGATCAGTAATGCTGACACGCATAGTACTTAAAGGATTTGTAACAGAGTGGCAATCACACACTTATTACATTGAATGTCTCAAAAGAGAGCTTATTACAATAAATATGGCTTAAGGCCATCTAATAACGATAACAGCGAAAGGCTTAGAAGATAAGTAAGTCCATCAACTCCAACGACATCACTGAGTATAGAACCATGATCCTAAGGCATCTTACTCGTCGTCTGAAAAGTATGCAACATGAACGTTGCAGCCCGAAATGGGTCAGCACATGGAATATGCTGGCAAAGTAACACATAGAGAGTAATGAAAGAACAAAACTATACTACATGCATATGTGGCTTGGTGGAAAACTCTATGGTTACGGTTTTGCATAAAGCCAGTTTTTCCCTACTGCAAAGGAATATATTTATTTAACTATCATGGTGGTTGTTAAACATTGAGAATGGTTGACTGCATTCTCAATCCCAATTAAGTAACATCATCATTAAAACACAAAAATATTAATTAAAGTAACATGATGAGATTCACATGATAATCCAAGTACTAGATACTCAAAACGTCCATAACCGGGGACACGGCTAACCATGATTAGTTTATACACTCTGCAGAGGTTTGCACACTTTTCTCCACAAGACTCGATCTCCTCCGTTGGGATTCTCGCACTACATGGTGTTTGAGAAATGGATGACCGAGACATAGTCTTTCAGAAGCGCTAGCACCTTATGATGGGTAGACCGTACCAACCTACATCCCCTACATCCGCTAGTCTACCACTGTAAGAGTTCGCACGACTTAGTCAACTATGCTAGAGCCCATAGTAGCTTGTGGCTGCACACGAAAGTTTCTAGCATGAATAATCTCATGATCCCTTTGGGCCTGGGTGGCGGTCCAAAAACAAACAGGCAATCCTCGAATACCCAGGTATCTCAATCCACCCATATGTGTATTAAAGTTGCCACCTTAAATAAACCATTAATTAACAATCTCACATCTGTCATGGATACAGTCACCCAATCCACGTCTACTAGCATAGCATGGCATAATAAGCAAACGTAGAAGAAATCCCAAAGGTTTAAATAATAAAATAGGTAATAGGTACTACCTCATCTACTTCCCAAAAACCCACATATTAATCAGATCCTAATCATGCAATTGTTTGAGGATTGAATTAATGCAATAAAACTGGGTATTAAAGGGATATGATCAAAGTGTTACTTGCCTTGCTGATGATCCGCGAAACCTAGGGATTCGAAGTAGCAAGCGGCGCAATCCGGGTACTCTATCGCAAGCAAACAAACAAACAAGCATACAATAAGTACTCATCTAATGTACAGGTAAAACTCAAATAAGAGAACTAACAAAAAGTTCAAACGGAGATTTGCAAAAAGAATCAAATCAAACGAAGAAACAAAGCTCAAACGGCGAAAGAAACAAGCTTCATTTACTAATCTGGACCTAAGTCAAATTTTACAGTAGCAAAAACTTGTTTGAGTGGATTAATCGGAAAGAGGGTTTCGAGATGAAACTCTAGGCGCTTGAATTGCCTGATTACGATAAACGAGGGAAAAGTTATACTAAAACGAAAATCGGATCAGAAATTGCAATCAGAAAAATCGCGGAATAAATCCGAGAAAAAGAAAACGATGAACAGATTAACGAACGAACATTCGTTATCTGGATCTAAACGACGAATGCGTCCGTTAAAACGAACGAACGAGCGAATGCTCGCTAATTAAATAAACCGAAAAACCCGATCTATTTAAAAAAAATGAAACTAGGGTTTTTCTTTAAAAAAACCGAAGTGGTTTTTCTTTAAAAAAAATGGCCCGGCGGCGGCTCGGGCGGTACCTCCGGCGAGGCTTCTCCGACGGGCGGGCGGCTCGGCGGAGTGGCGAGAGGCGGCGGGTGGGTGGTTCGTGGCGGCGGCGTCGGTGGCGGCGGCACGAGGGCGGGCGAGGCGGCTCGGCGAGGGGAAGTCTTGGCGGCTGCTGCTGCTTGGGGCTCCTAGGGGCCCCAAGCTAAATATTAAAGGGGAGGGTCGGCGGCTTGGGAAGGGGCAAGCGGCGGCGGGAGGCGGAGTCCGGCTCGGACTCTGGGCGGCGCGGGGAAGGCGGCGACACTGGGTGGGCCGGGCTGGCTGGGCTTGGCCTAGTCGGTATGAAGCGTTTTTTTAACATTTTCGCCGAACAGAAAAAAATCTAGAAAAATAAATAAAAACCTAAAAATACCAAAATAAATTTTGATCGTCCAGATAGAATATTTAGAACAAGATGAACATTATTTTGGCCCTAAAATGCAGTTTTCAAAAACGTGCAATTTTTCCTAAATTCAAATAAAATAGCAAAAACACCAAAATTAATCTTATTTGATTTTTTATTAAATCCTCATTATTTCATTATTTTGGGAAAGTCATTTTATTCCCTTTCTCATATTTTTATAATTGAAATAACTGAAGATAAAATAAATAAAATCAAATGATCCTATTTTCAAAATTTGAGAAAACTCAAATATGAAAATAACGAAATCCCCAACTCTCTCCGTGGGTCCTTGAGTTGCATAGAATTTCTAGGATCGAGGAAAATGCATTAAATTTGATATGCAATAATGATCTATTTGTATAACATTCTAAATTGAAAATTTGGGATGTTACGGGAAGGCCAAAGAACGGCGTTTTTTCATGTCGTTGGACAGGTACTTGGACATGGTCGAGGAAATTTGGATGATAAATGTGCTCGTCATCAGCAATGCGACTACTTGTAACATTCGTGATAAATGCAGCGACGCAGTGATGCAGCAAATTCAAGGCTAGGAGAAGGCTCATGCTATGCAGGTCTAGTTCATAAGTGAAGCTCCAAAGCACACACATCACATTACACATATATGGATGTATATAGTCCACTGGTGACAAGCATCGAATACCTTATGAAGTTATTGTGATGTACTAGCAACGAAGACCTTACATTGTGCTCCAAAAGCATGCATGCATCATTGACCCTTGTGACTTTGTGAGTCCTGATTCCTCAATGGAGCCTGGCGCAAGGTGTTGAACCAGGCAATCGAAGCTTGCAAAACGCGTGGTGCCATGGGCTCCGAATGTTGACTCACCGCAGCCTGTAACTACCAACTGAATCGATTTATGACCCGAAAGCTATACTTGACTGAATGTTTACTTGCCGGTGGAAACCACGTAATCGCGGTGCTACCTGCTCGTGGTCGTCGCACCTCTGATTCCCCGGAGCCGGTTTAGAGGGGTGAAGTCGTCGAGCAATACGAACGTGGCCGAACTGACACGCTTATTGCAAGAGAAAACAATTCTGACACACACGCAAGAATTACACAACGCAACAATGTTCAGGTCCTTTTTCATACTTCCAATATGATTGTTCCTCACGAAGCACGTCTACAAATTTTAGAAATCGAATGGACCAAGATTATTTGGCTTCTGAAGATCCATCTCCGTTGTTTCTTCTTTTTACATCTTCTTTGCGAGGATAGCTCTGACTTGTGGGAGGCACGCTTCTTTAAACTCCATCAGCCAGACAGCTGAGAGGCCTGTTACTTTCAGTGCTGGAAAATTTTGTCAGAAGTGTGTAACCTGACTTTCTCTATCAATCCTGTCCTTTTCCTGCCTCTTCTCTACTGACTGACGAATCAAACTGATCAGCATGACAGCGAGCAATGCCGGAAGACCTGATTAGATAGCAGTAAATTGTTAATGCTAGGCGTGGCCCTTGTATATGCACACGTATATGCGTATTAATCTTTAGCCACAGGTTTTAATCATGTGAATTGCATGCTTGTTCATGCTTTTCCACATAGCTGTCATGTCCACACAATAAACTCATTTGCTACTGTCGACACAAGGTAAAATGAGTTCAGAGTAGAATTGTACCATCTATGCTGAAAAATGCTGAAAATTGTTGAAGTCTGACAAATCTACTATCGGTGCTAGGGAAGTAGACTTGCATTGTTCAGGCAAGATGACAAAGGAATTTAGTTCCTGGTAATTCTTTCTACACTTTTAATTGAATTATAAATCAAATCAAGTTCTGATAAGTGTGGAGAAAAGACACCTAATCAATCTTCAACTATCCCTTTTGATCCCACGATACAGAAAGCCATAATAATTACTTCGAGAGATGCTAACGGTCCACACAACACTCTACAGCAATTCACTGTAAACATATCAAGTGGCACGAAATGTGCTCAAGATTAATCAAGAAAGTGTACCTGGACTACAACGCAACAACCTTTCCTGAATTTGGCGAACTCCCAAATCTTCAGAGAATAATATTTGAGCGAATTTGGTGGACTCCAATGTCTCAAAAAAAAAAACACATAGGTCGTAAAGTTGTTTCCTAAGTGGCACAGATGCATATCAATGTGATGTCAAACATGCTTATGCAGCTCCATCTTTGCCATCCAGCTACTGTATATATAGATAGTTGCCATTCTCTTTGGGCATACTATTTCCATTTAGGGTGCATGTATTGAGTGTGAGTTGATCATTCAGTTACAATGGGTTGTTGCCTGCAAACACAAATTTTAGTACTTGTAATTCCATTGGTTCAGTAATTAGGCATCTTGCTTATTTGCATAGGTTGTTGTCACTGGCAATGACCATCCTACTCGAAATAGGCTTTCATCCCGCTTTATATATAAAGCAACAACCAAAGAAAGGCCACAGCCGAATGATACAAGGTGGTGAGGTCGCCCTCTTACTAAGCCGATCCCAGGATAATCTGACCACGCAGAACGCACACAACTATGCTACCAACAGGGAACACAGGAAGATCTAAACATATCGCCACGCTACAATCTAGCACATCTAGGAAGATGATAAATGTGTCCATCATCAGCAATGCATCTGCTCATAGCATGTCGCGGAAAATGCAGCGACTTATTGATGCTCCGAGGGCTGAATTTATTGTTATGACAGCTCAAACTGATGCTATCAGGGTTTGAGAATGCAGCACTGGATCGGCGTATCGAGAAGTTGGCCACCCAAAATGGGAAGCTTCAGCTTTTATTGTATTTTCTTTTCATCATTCATCTTAGTGGTGCTAGTGAAACTAGTAAGTAGAATATCTGTTTGAATCGTGGTCGCCTCCTCTGCTCGCTGCTGTCGGACTGGACTAACATATGTCAGGCTGGTTGGTTCTGTTGAGCCATGTAGACATTTTAAAAAAAAGATTGCAAGTTGCCGAGGGGAAAGATCTTCATTTTGGGTATCATTATTTGGCTCAGAATTTTGAAATGATTCAACTAGTTCAAATGGCAAATGACCAAAAAGGCAAAGAAAAACAAGGGCATGTGATTTATGGCGAACTAAATCAGGACATGTGATCTATGCATGAACGCAATATGATCAAGTCTCCTAGATGTCTTTCTCCGAGATGTCTTTGGGCAAAGATAAACACAGTGCCATAATAAACAAAAAAGATGACTGGTTGCATAAACTCAACAACAAAAAACAGTTAACCACCCTCTAAAAAAGAACTTAATCACAGAACTACCATACAAACATTCCCGCCAAAATATCAGTCAAACAAACTAGAGTGAACCTGTACTTGGGCAATCTAATTGTTACATGACACTTTTTTACGGGAAACAGCAGGAGCTCTGTTTTTGCAATATAGAGGGGGGGGGGGTGTTAAGATTACAAAAGGTGACTAAGCAAAAAAAAACACTCACACAACAGCCTTCTTGGGGAGCCGCATGCATGCATGACACTTAAAAGTTCAACATGATAGGATAGGAACGTTATCTCAAACAAACACATGCCAAATATATAATTGCTGACACTGTAGACTACCTATATCAATTCATATATTCTTTATGGCACCACAATAATCATGCAAATCTTGTAGCCTGATTTCATGAAGGGGCCTGGGAATGAACGCTGGGCGATTTCTATTTGTCAGTGCCTTATATACGTGATGCATTGTTGGCTGGGCTTTGGGATTGACTTGCAGGCAAGCAAAGGCCAACAAGGTAACCAAAATGACATCCTTCTCCTCGTCAATAGTTGACGGTGCTGCGACACGTCGATCCAGAATATCATTGAACTTCCCCAGCTGCTCTGTTCGGCAAAAGAATGGAAGGAGCAGATCACCTGGGTGCTTTCCCATCAAAACTTCCAGCGCAACCACGCCGAAGCTGTACATGTCGCACTTCTCAGCAACACCATGGTAGATGACAGCTCTGTAACAAGAAACAAAATCAGCTCTATATCAGATCAGAAATTATACTTCTTCTCTCTTTCTGAATCACATTTCATAAAAAAAACTGGATAAAGCCCATGTAAGTAGCAGGGGCTATGTAGCCACACGTGCCTGCAAAAATAGTGCTCCAGCTTGAGTAACCATGCTTCAATTTCCTTGCCATGCCAAAGTCTAAAACATAAGCCTTATAATGGAGGTCCAGAAGAATGTTGCTGCTTTTTATGTCGCGGTGCACGATTGGATCGCCGCAATATAATCATGGTGCAAGTAGGAGAGAGCTTGAGCTACATCCACCACAACAGAAACTCTCTTGGGCCAATCCAGCTCCTTCGCTAGCTCTTGCTCGTGCATAGTGGATGATAAGCTTCCCCTCTCGATAAGCTCATACACGAGGAATTTGTACTGGGAGTGGGAACAGAAGCCATAAAGCTTGATGATGCATCGGTGCCTGATTTTTTTCAACACTTCAATCTCGGCATGAAATGTTCCCTCGTCGTTGTATTCTTCCACTGACTGAAGGAGCTTGACGGCAAAGATAATCCCGTCTTCAAGATGAACTCTGAAGACAGATCCGTATCCTCCAACACCAATGCAATATTTCTCATCAAAATTTTCTGTTGCGCTGATGATGTCTTCGAATGCAATCTTTCCATCAAAATTCCATATGGAAAGTATATATCCAGACTTGCATTTGCTTGTAATTTTTACATCCTTTCTCCAACAGACGATCTTGATGCTTACAATTGAGAGGCAAGCAAATGAAAAGGGTGCAAAAAGAGCAAGAAGTACCATACTTGGATTTTTCCTTTTTTGGTGTTCCATGTCGAGCTTCGGTGTTTCACATGGAGTTAAGCCATACGAATCACCACATAAGCCCGTATTATGGTCAAGTAAGATCAAGGTGGCAGCGATAAATGGAACTCTGCCATCCAAATTATTATATGATAAATTCAGCTTCCATAGTTGGTAAGAAACAGAAAAAGTCGCTGGGATAGCACTGCTTAAATGGTTTTTACTCAAATCAAGCTCATTTAGGTTGGCATGATACCCAAATTCTTGTGGTATCTATCCTGTCAATAAGTTGTCTGATAGGAGTAACGATGATAAAGAGTGACAATGTCCAATCTGAGGTGCAATACTTCCTGAAAATTGATTTCTACTTAGATCCATATGTGAGAGAAGAACAAGAGATCCTAATTTTGGCGGTAACATTCCATTAAGCTGATTGGACTTAAGTGATAGTGTTCTAACAGATATCAATTTTGAGAATGTCGAAGGGATGGAACCATTTATTTGATTGTTTGAAAGATCCAAGAATACTAAACTTGTTAGATTTCCTATGCTTCCAATGGAACCCGTGATCTGGTTGTTGGAAAGATCTAGGTAATATAAATTAGTTAGATTTCCTATGCTTCCAATCGATCCATTAAGAATATTGAAGGATAGATCCAAGTTTTCGAGCTTGGAAAGAGCACCAATGCTTGGTGGGATTCCGCCTGAGAGGTGGTTGTTACCAAGGTTCAAATAGACAAAATGGGGCAAATCTGCAAAGTGGAGAGGCTCGTAAAATTCCCTAGTCCTCCTACTTTACTAGGCATGGTAGAAACAAGTTTCCCTAGAAGAGATCGATGGAGGTTAGTTTAGTAAAATTACCTAGGGATGTTGGGATAGAACCGTTCAGGTCATTGCTAGACAGATCCAAGTATTCGAGCTTGGCAAGAGCACCAATGCTTGATGGGATTCCGCCCGAGAGGAGGTTGTTGTCAAGGTTCAAGATGGGGCAAATCTGCAAAGTGGAGAGGCTCATAAAATTTCCTAGTCTTGCTACTGTACCAATCATTGTAGGAAAAAATAGTAGTAAAAGAGATCTATAGAGGTTATTGTAGTATAATCACCTAGGGATGTTGGGATATATCCGTTCATGTCATTCCCGGACAGATCCAAGTTTTAGAGCTTGGCCAGAGCACCAATGCTTGATGGGATTCCGCCTGAGAGGTGGTTGTTACCAAGGTTCAAATGGACAAGATGGGGCAAGTCTGCAAAGTGGAAAGGCTCATTAAATTCCCTAGTCTTCCTACTGTACGAGGCATGGCGTAAAAATTGTAGTAAAAGAGATAGATGGAGGATAGTTTGGTACAGTTACCTATGGAATGTGGGATAGATCCATGAAAATGGTTGTCGGATACATCCAGGTATTTGAGCTTCACGAGAGTGCCAATGCTTGATGGGATTGGGCCCAAGAGATTGTTGTGATTGACGTACAGATGGACAAGATGGGGCAAGTCTGCAAAGTGGAGAGCCTCATCAAATTCCCTAGTCTTCCTAATGTACTAGGGAGGGCAGAAAAACAATTGTAGTAAGAGAGATCGACGGAGGATAGTTTTGTATAATTACCTATGGAATGCATGATAGACCCATTAAGATTGTTGCTAGATAGATCTAGGTATTCGAGCATCACGAGAGTACCAATGCTTGATGGGATTAGGCCCAAGAGATTGTTGTAATTGAGGTCCAGATGAACAAGAAGGGGTAAGTCTGCAAAGTGGAGAGGCTCGTCAAATTTCCTAGTGTTCCTACTGTACTAGGCATGGTAGAAAAAAATTGTAGTAAGAGAGATCGTTGAAGGTATTCGAGCTTCGTGACAGTGCCCTTGCTTGATGGGATTGGTGTGGAAATATGAGCGATTTACCGAATGATTTTATTAAGAGAAATAGTAGGTAAAACATGACTAAAATAGCAAATATAAAGTAAGTCATGCAAACTGATGGAGAGAAGGTAAACATCGTCTGCATATATGAATTTGAGCTTAACACATCTAGAACAGACACTAGATGAAGTTGCTTATACGACATAGAACCTAACATATGTAGGGCAGAAACTAGAACCAAGAACTGTAGCAGGACTTCTAACAGAAAGGATAAGAACACGTCTGGCACAGCAGCAGCAGGTTACCTGGACTTGGGGTCGTGTCCTCGCCGCCATGCCGTCGAGGAGGTCGTGGACGTCGGGGAAGAAGTCGTCGTCGGGGAAGTAGTCGTCGGCGACCGGATCGTCCGTGATGAAGCAGCCAGTAGTCGTGCAGAGCGCTCCCCAAAAACCTTATCACCCTTCTCCCGTACAGGACTCAAAGAGTGTGGTTTCGGAGGCCTACTGTCCCGACCTGCGGTGCACGCCGCAAGCCGGGATGGAGAAGATCGTAGCAGCAGCGCAGTGCTCAGGAACCGGTGGCGAGAGGAAGAAGTAGTTCTGGTGCATGTTGCTGAGAGGAGCGACCTCCCTTTTATAGGCGCAAGAGGAGGCGAGAGGGCAGCGCCGGGAGCTGAAGGGACCGAGGAAGATGAAACGAACAGACAGCCGCCGAAGGGTGCAGTGTTCGCATTTAATCTCCACTACAGCAAAAACTTTCCATCTCCCGAGTGACCTTTCAGATACCGTAGTCGTGGCAAAAATTTAGACATCGGCTCGGCTCATTCCGGCAACCAGCGTGGCGTCGTGGCGGGCGTGGCGTGGCGGGCGGGTTGCGGAGGAGGAGCGCGTGGATGTCCCTCTTGTTCTCATGCTCATACAAGTGGGAAGGAGCCTCCCTTATAAAGAGGTCCAACTCCTCTAAACTAGCAATGTGGGACTAAACTTTAGTTCCACCCCTGCCTTGCACAAATGGGCTGCGTGGGCCTCTAGGATTTATTAGGAATTTCGAAACTGCTCTTGGGCTAGGCCCAAAATGGACAGAATTCCAGCAATCCCCACCAGATCCCGAGGCACACAAAATTTGCCTTTGGTCCCAAAACACTGTTTTATATACCGATGCTGCGAAGGAGACTGTTAAGTTGAACTTCCACCTAGAACTCTATGCTACACTAGTAAGCAACTTGAGCAAAGGATGGGCCTTGAACGCAAGTTTTCTGCGAATCTAGCTTCACATAAAGCCTTGACCGATACGTGGCTACCGTGGGTCTTCCCCGCGGGTAGAGCTTATGCGTCATACTTCGTGACGTTTCATGAGTTTACTAGAGAGAACCCTACTCTCATAGATTGCGACGTTTGACAATCATACTCATATAGGTGTGTTCTTCAAAATATGTTCTGCAGGACAACATCTCTGCTTCAAAGAGCCACTTAGAACACATTAAGATATACATCAACCTGCCATGCAGATTAGGAGAGTATTGCATCTTCATGGAGTGGTATTTTTAATAGTAAGGATACTCTCCTCCCAGTTGACCAACAGCTTGTCTTCCACATCTAATTCACGGGATCTCTGATCACAAAGAATAGGTTACCACTGTGAACAACTCATATTGTGGGTCTCATACCCATCTCCCTCGATGCATTATCTATCACATTACGTGATAGACCCTTAGTGAAAGGATCTGCCAGATTTTTAGACGTTTGGATATAATCCAATGCAATAACTCCGGAGTTTCTCATTTTTCTGACAGATTTTAACCTTCTCTGAACGTGTCTTGATGACTTCATGTTATCCTTTGAGCTGCTCACTTTAGTGATCACAGTTTGATTGTCACAGTTCATAAGGATACCCGGTACAGGTTCTCAACTACCGGCAAGTCATTCAAGAGTCGGCGAAGCCAATATGCTTCGACCGTAGCTGTATCTAGTGCTGTGAGTTCTGCTTCCATAGTTGACCTCGTTAAGATGGTGCCTTGCAAGACTTCAAGAAACAGCGCCACCTCCATGAGTGAACACATATCCGCTCGTGGCCTTTATCTCATCAGCATCTGAGATCCAGTTTGAGTCACAATACCCTTCAAGCACCTTTGGGTGCCCAGTATAGTGAATTCCATAATTTACAGTGCCTTTCAAATAACGCAAAACTCTCTCTAGAGCTTTCCAATGCACATCTCCCGGTTTTGAGACAAACTGGCTCAGCTTGCTAACTGCAAAAGAGATGTCAGGTCTTGTAGCACTGGCTAAGTACATAAGCGAGCCAATAATCTGAGAATACTTCAATTGATCTCTAGCAATTCTTTGATTCTTTCGAAGCAGCACGCTAGCATCATATGGTGTTGGAGAGGGCTTGCGGTCACTATAGCCAAAGCGACTCAAGATCTTTTCCACATAGTGAGATTGAAGCAAGGTAATCCCACCATCATCATCGCTCAACAACTTGATGTTCAAAATGACATCAGCCACTCCTAAATCCTTCATCTCAAAACAGCGAGATAGGAAATCCTTGACCTCCTTAATAACATTCAGATTTGTTCCAAAAATCAGTATGTCATCAACATTCAAGCAAAGCATAACTCCCTCGCCCCCACCATGGCGATAGTACACACATTTGTCAAACCGTTCACAACAAAGCTGCAGCTGTTAAAGTTCTTTCGAACTTCTCATGCCCTTGTTTGGGTGCTTGCTTGAGTCCGTACAAAGACTTCACAACTTGCACAATTTCCTTCGACCATCTATTACAAACCCATCTGGTTGTTCCATATAAATTTCCTCATCCAACTCTCCATTCAGAAAGCGGTCTTAACATCCATTTGATGAGCGAGAAGACCATGTGAGGCAGCTAGTGAAAGTAGAACTCGAATAGTGGTCGGTCGAGCCACAGTGAGTAAGTATCAAAGAAATCTTCACCTTCCTTTTGGGTATAACCCTTAGCCACGAGCCGAGCCTTGTACTTTTCAATAGTACCATCGGGCCTAAGCTTCTTCTTGAATACCCATTTGCATCCTATAGGTTTGCAACCATAAGGACGATCAGTTATCTCCCAAGTTTCATTCACCAAGATGGAATCCATCTCGCTTTAACTGCTTCCTTCCATGAGTCGGCATCTTGGATGCATAGGCTTCTGAAATAGAACTGGAGTGTCATCTATGAGATACACAAGAAAATCATCACCAAAGGACTTTGCAGTCCTCTGTCTCTTGCTCCTAATAGGAACTTCATTGTTCTCCTCCACAGACTTTCAAAGTGTTCCATCGAAATGGCAGGTTCAATGGTTGTAATCGGTTCTGATTCGATGAACTAGGCATCTCTGATTAGATGAGGTAGCCATATCCTTCATGGGAAAGATATCTTCAAAGAAAGTCGCATCATTCGACTCCATGATCGTACCGACATGCATGTCAGGTACCTCGGAGTTTACAACCAAGAATCTATATCCAATGCTATGAAAAGCATATCCCAAGAAAACACAATCCACAGTCTTTGGTCCAAGTTTCCGCTTCTTTGGAATTGGGACATTGACTTTCGCCAAACAACCCCATGTTCGCAGATAAGAGAGTTTTAACCTTTCTTCTCCCATTCCTCGAATAGAGTTATCTCTTTGTTCTTTGTGGGAACTCGATTTAGGACATGACATGCTGTCAATATCGCCTCCCCCCACCATGCCTTGGAGAGACCCGATGTGTCTAACATGGCGTTAACCAAATCAGTTAGAGTACGGTTCTTTCTTTCGGCCACCCCATTTGACTGAGTGAGTAGGGAGGCGTCCTCTCATGGATTATACCATGTTCTGCACAAAAAGCATCAAATTCATTGGAAAAATACTCTCCACCACGGTCAGACCTAAGCCTCTTGATTTTCCGATCAAGTTGGTTTTCCACTTCAGCTTTATAGATCTTGAAAAAGTTCAAAGCCTCATCCTTAGATTTTAGAAGATACACACAGCAGTATCTAGTGGAGTCGTCAATTAACGTCATAAAATATTTCTTTCCACCTTTTGTCAAAACACCATTCATTTCACATAGATCTGAATGTATAAGTTCTAGTGGTGCAAGATTTCTCGTCTCTGCATCCGTGAGATTCTGAGGTTGCTTAGCTTGCACACACACTTGACACTTAGATCCCTTAACGGTGGTGAAAGTAGGGATTAAGTTCAACTTAGCTAGTCGCGACATGCAACCAAAGTTAACATGACAAAGTCGTGAATGCCACACATTTGATTCACTATTGTTGCAAATATGATTAACAACTTTATTGCAAGCGTCGATAAGGATAAGCGAAACAGGCCTCCCGACACATAGCCTTTACCAACAAAGGTTCCATACTTGGATATTACAAATTTATTCGACTCAAAGACAAGCTTATAGCCATCTCTACACGTAAGAGATCCGCTAACAAGATTTTTATTGACGGAGGGACATAATGCACGTTCTTCACCGCACGATCTTTCCGAAGTAAACTTCAGATCGACCGTACCAACACCACGAACAGAAGCACTTGAACCGTTGCCCATCAGCGCGGTTGAAGTCCCTGCGGTCTGATAAGACGAAAACATGGAAATATGACCGCATACATGCACATTAGCACCCGTGTCAATCAACCAATCAGGAGAATGACATACTGAAAGAATAGTGGGAAATATACCATACCGGGATCCTTCATGTCAATGTCTCCGATGACAACATTAGCGGTCTTGCCGCCTTTCCCAGATGACTCTTGTCATAGCGATTGGGGCAACTAGGAGCCCAATGATCAGGATCTCCACACATGACAAGCACCTATCTTCTTGTCATTCTTCTTCTTGAAGTTCGTGTGCTGCACAGCCTTGTTCTTCCCATCAAACTTTCCTTTACCATCAAACTTGCCCTTGTTCTTGAACTTGTGGACTGGAAGTTTTCTTACATACCAGATTGGCACTATATCCTCCTCAATACCTCGAGCACGTGTGTCCTTTGCTCTCGCCTTTTCTTCCACATCAAGAGTGCCAATGAGATCCGGAACGGAAAACTCCTGTCTCTTATGCTTCAAGAGGTAGCAAAGTTCCTCCACGAAGGAGGAAGCTTAGTGATGATACCCCGGCAACAAACTTGTCCGTAGGATACAATTGAAGTGCTCAAGTTCTCTAGCAAATGACTCTATCTCGTGATCCTGCTCAACCATGGAGCGCTCTTGATCTCCCGTAATCATAGAATTGCTCCTCGATGTACAGCTCGGTCGGCATCCGAGACCCCAAACTTGGCCTCGAGTCCCCACATATCTTTTCCATTGTCAATTGGCGATAAGCATCAACTATGTTCTCACCAAGAACACTCAAGAGAGCAGCCTTAAACAAGGTATCCATTTTCTTAAAATCTTGTGCCTGTTGGGCATCTTGCTCTCCTTCAGGTTTGCCAAGAGTGGCGTCATAGGAACTCATGGTTTGAGACCATAAGACTGCTCTCACGCGCCACCTCTTATAGTGGATACCCTCAAACATAGGAGATCTCATGGAAGCAGCAAAACCATTCGAGGTAAATTGCCTATAATAAGGTTTTTGGATTGTTGGAAATATGAGCGATTTACCGAATGATTTTATTAACAGAAATAGTAGGTAAAACATGACTAAAATAGCAAATATAAAGTAAGTCATGCAAACCGACGGAGAGAAGGTAAACATCGCTCAGCGCATATATGAATTTGAGCTTAACACATCTAGAACAGGACACTAGATGAAGTTGCTTATCGACATAGAACCTAACATACATAGGGCGAAACAAGAACCAAGAGTTGTAGCAGGACTTCTAACGAAAGGAGAAGAACACGTCGGCATAGCAGCGAGAGAAGCGCTGGACTTGGGGTCGGTGTCCTCGCCGCCATGCCGTCGAGGAGGTCGTGGACGTCGGGGAAGAAGTCGTCGTCGGGAAGTAGTCGTCGGCAACCGGATCGTCCGTGATGAAGCAGCCGATGGTCGCTACAGAGCGCTCCCAAAACCCTTATCACCCTTCTCCGTCACAGACTCAAAGAGTGTGGTTTCGGAGGCCTACTGTCCCGACCTGCGGTGCACGCCGCAAGCCGGGATGGAGAAGATCGTAGCAGCAGCACAGTGCTCAGGAACATGTGGTGAGAGGAAGAAGTAGTTCTGGTGCATCTTGCTGAGAGGAGCGACCTCCCTTTTATAGGCGCAAGAGGAGGCGAGCGGGCAGCACCGGGAGCTGAAGGGACCGAGGAAGATGAAACGAACATATAGCCGCCGAAGGGTGCAGCGTTCGCATTTAATCTCCACTACAGCAAAAACTTTCCATCTCCCGAGTGACCTTTCGTATACCCGTAGTGCGTGGCAAAAATTTAGACATCGGCTCGGCTCATTCCCGCAACCAGCGGCGGCGTGGCGAGGCGTGGCGTGGCGGGCGGGCGGCGGAGGAGGAGCGCGCGTGGATGTCCCTCTTGTTCTCATGCTCATACAAGTGGGGAAGGAGCCTCCCTTATAAAGAGGTCCAACTCCCTCTAAACTAGCAATGTGGGACTAAACTTTAGTTCCACCCCTTGCCTTGCACAAATGGGCTGCGTGGGCCTCTAGGATTTATTAGGAATTTCTGAAACTGCTACTGGGCTAGGCCCAAAATGGATAGAATTCCAACAATCCCCCACCAGATCCCAGAGGCACACAAAATTTGCCTTTGGTCCCAAAACACTGTTTTATATACCGATGCTCGCAGGGAGACTGTTAAGTTGAACTTCCACCTAGAACTCTATGCTACACTAGTAAGCAACTTGAACAATGGATGGGCCTTGAACGCAAGTTTTCTGCGAATCTAGCTTCACATAAAGCCTTGACCGACACGTGGCTACCGTGGGTCTTCCCTGCGGTGGAGCTTATCGTCCTACTCCGTGACCTTTCATGAGTTTACTAGAGAGAACCCTACTCTCATAGATTGCGACGTTTGACAATCAGACTCATATAGGTGTGTTCTTCAAAAGATGTTCTGCAGGACAACATCTACGCTTCAAAGAGCCACTTAGAACACATTAAGATATACATCAACCTGCCATGCAGATTAGGAGAGTATTGCATCTTCATGGAGTGGTATTTTTAATAGTAAGGATACTCTCCTCCCAGTTGACCAACAGCTTGTCTTCCACATCTAATTCACGGGATCTCCGATCACAAAGAATAGGTTACCACTGTGAACAACTCATATTGTGGGTCTCATACCCATCTCCCTCGATGCATTATCAATCACATTACGTGATAGACCCTTAGTGAAAGGATCTGCCAGATTTTTAGACGTTTGGATATAATCCAATGCAATAACTTCGAAGTTTCTCATTTTTCAGACTGATTATAACCTTCTCTGAACGTGTCTTGATGACTTCATGTTATCCTTTGAGCTGCTCACTTTAGTGATCACAGTTTGATTGTCACAGTTCATAAGGATACCCGGTATAGGTTTATCAACTACCGGCAAGTCATTCAAGAGTCGGCAAAGCCAATCTGCTTCGACCGTAGCTATATCTAGTGCTGTGAGTTCTGCTTCCATAGTTGACCTCGTTAAGATGGTCTGCTTGCAAGACTTCCAAGAAACAGCGCCACCTCCATGAGTGAACACATATCTGCTCGTGGCCTTTATCTCATCAGCATCTGAGATCCAGCTTGAGTCACTATACCCTTCAAGCACCTTTGGGTGCCCAGTATAGTGAATTCCATAATTCTGATGCCTTTCAAATAACGCAAAACTCTCACTAGAGCTTTCCAATGCACATCTCCGGTTTTGAGACAAAGCTGGCTCAGCTTGCTAACGCAAAAGAGATGTCGAGTCTTGTAGCAGCTGCTAAGTACATAAGCAAGCCAATAATCGAGAATACTTCAATTGATCTCTAGCAATTCTTGATTCTTTCAAGCAACACGCTAGCAACATATGGTGTTGGAGAGGGCTTGCGGTCACTATAATAAAGCGACTCAAGATCTTTTCCACATAGTGAGATTGAAGCAAGGTAATCCCACCATCATCATCGCTCAACAACTTGATGTTCAAAATGACATCAGCCACTCCTAAATCCTTCATCTCAAAACAGCGAGATAGGAAATCCTTGACCTCCTTAATAACATTCAGATTTGTTCCAAAAATCAGTATGTCATCAACATTCAAGCAAAGCATAACTCCCTCGCCCCCACCATGGCGATAGTACACACATTTGTCAACCGTTCACAACAAAGCTGCAGTGTTAAAGTTCTTCGAACTTCTCATGCCACTGTTTGGGTGCTTGCTTGAGTCCGTACAAAGACTTCAGCAACTTGCACAATTTCCCTTCCTGACCATCTATTACAAACCCATCTGGTTGTTCCATATAAATTTCCTCATCCAACTCTCCATTCAGGAAAGCAGTCTTAACATCCATTTGATGAACGAGAAGACCATGTGAGGCAGCTAGTGAAAGTAGAACTCGAATAGTGGTCAGTCGAGCCACAGGTGAGTAAGTATCAAAGAAATCTTCACCTTCCTTTTGGGTATAACCCTTAGCCACGAGCCGAGCCTTGTACTTTTCAATAGTACAATCAGGCCTAAGCTTCTTCTTGAATACCCATTTGCATCCTATAGGTTTGCAACCATAAGGACGATCAGTTATCTCCCAAGTTTCATTCACCAAGATGGAATCCATCTCGCTACGAACTGCTTCCTTCCAGTAGTCAGCATCTTCAGATGCATAGGCTTCTGAAATAGAACTGGGAGTGTCATCTATGAGATACACAAGAAAATCATCACCAAAGGACTTTGCAGTCCTCTGTCTCTTGCTCCTAATAGGAACTTCATTGTTCTCCTCCACAGGACTTTCAAAGTGTTCCATCGAAATGGCAGGTTCAGTAATTGTAACTGGTTCTTGATTCGATGAACTAGGCATCTCCTGATTAGATGAGGTAGCCATATCCTTCAAGGGAAACATATCTTCAAAGTAAGTCGCATCATTCGACTCCATGATCGTACCGACATGCATGTCAGGTACCTCAGAGTTTACAACCAAGAATCTATATCCAATGCTATGAAAAGCATATCCCAAGAAAACACAATCCACAGTCTTTGGTCCAAGTTTCCGCTTCTTTGGAATTGGAACATTGACTTTCGCCAAACAACCCCATGTTCGTAGATAAGAGAGTTTTAACCTTTTCTTCTCCCATTCCTCGAATGGAGTTATCTCTTTGTTCTTTGTGGGAACTCGATTTAGGCGTTAACCAAATTAGTTAGAGTACGGTTCTTTCTTTCGGCCACCCCATTTGACTGAGGTGAGTAGGGAGGCGTCCTCTCATGGATTATACCATGTTCCGCACAAAAAGCATCAAATTCATTGGAAAAATACTCTCCACCACGGTCGGACCTAAGCCTCTTGATTTTCCGATCAAGTTGTTTTTCCACTTCAGCTTTATAGATCTTGAAAAAGTTCAAAGCCTCATCCTTAGATTTTAGAAGATACACACAGCAGTATCTAGTGGAGTCATCAATTAACGTCATGAAATATTTCTTTCCACCTTTTGTCAAAACACCATTCATTTCACATAGATCTGAATGTATAAGTTCTAGTGGTGCAAGATTTCTCGTCTCTGCGATCACGTGAGATTCTGAGGTTGCTTAGCTTGCACACACTTGACACTTAGATCCCTTATCGGTGGTGAAAGTAGGGATTAAGTTCAACTTCGCTAGTCGCGACATGCAACCAAAGTTAACATGACAAAGTCGTGAATGCCACACATTTGATTCACTATTGTTGCAAATATGATTAACAACTTTATTGCAAATGTATGATAAGGATAAACGAAACAGGCCTCCTGACTCATAGCCTTTACCAACAAAGGTTCCATACTTGGATATTACAAATTTATTCGACTCAAAGACAAGCTTATAGCCATCTCTACACAGAAGAGATCCGCTAACAAGATTTTTATTGACGGAGGGGACATAATGCACGTTCTTCAGCCGCACGATCTTTCCCAAAGTAAACTTCAGATCGACCGTACCAACACCACGAACAGAAGCACTTGAACCGTTGCCCATCAGCACGGTTGAAGTCCCTGCGGTCTGATAAGACGAAAACATGGAAATATGACCGCATACATGCACATTAGCACCCGTGTCAATCAACCAATCAGAGAATGACATCTTGAAAGAATAGTGGGAAATATACCATACCGGGATCCTTCATGTCAATGTCTCCGATGACAACATTAGCGGTCTTGCCGCCTTTCCCAGGATGACTCTTGTCATAGCGATTGGGGCAACTAGGAGCCCAATGATCAGGATCTCCACACACATGACAAGCACCTATCTTCTTGTCATTCTTCTTCTTGAAGTTCGTGTGCTGCACAGCCTTGTTCTTCGATCAAACTTTCCTTTACCATCAAACTTGCCCTTGTTCTTGAACTTGTGGAATGGAAGTTTTTCTTACATACCAGATTGGCACTAGATCCTCCTCAATACCTCGAGCACGTGTGTCCTTTGCTCTCGCCTTTTCTTCCACATCAAGAGTGCCAATGAGATCCGGAACGGAAAACTCCTGTCTCTTATGCTTCAGTAAGGTAGCAAAGTTCCTCCACGAAGGAGGAAGCTTAGTGATGATACCCCCGGCAACAAACTTGTCCGGTAGGATACAATTGAAGTGCTCAAGTTCTCTAGCAAATGACTCTATCTCGTGATCCTGCTCAACCATGGAGCGCTCTTCAGTCTCCCCGTAATCATAGAATTGCTCCCTGATGTACAGCTCAGTGCCGGCATCCGAGACCCCAAACTTGGCCTCGAGTGCGTCCCACATATCTTTTCCATTGTCAATTGACGCATAAGCATAAACTATGTTCTCACCAAGAACACTCAAGAGAGCAGCCTTAAACAAGGTATCCATTTTCTGAAAAGCTTGTGCCTGTTGGGCATCTTGCTCTCCTTCAGGTTTGCCAAGAGTGGCGTCATAGAAACTCATGGTTTGAGACCATAAGACTGCTCTCACGCGCCACCTCTTATAGTGGATACCCTCAAACATAGGAGGTCTCATGGAAGCAGCAAAACCATTCGAGGTAAATTGCCTATAATAAGGTTTTTGGATTGTTGGAAATATGAGCGATTTACCGAATGATTTTATTAACAGAAATAGTAGGTAAAACATGACTAAAATAGCAAATATAAAGTAAGTCATGCAAACTGACGGAGAGAAGGTAAACATCGTCTGCATATATGAATTTGAGCTTAACACATCTAGAACAGACACTAGATGAAGTTGCTTATACGACATAGAACCTAACATACATAGGGCAGAAACAAGAACCAAGAGTTGTAGCAGGACTTCTAACAGAAAGGAGAAGAACACGTACGGCATAGCAGCAGTAGAAGCGCTGGACTTGGGGTCAGTGTCCTTGCCTGCCATGCCGTCGAGGAGGTCGTGGACGTCGGGGAAGAAGTCGTCGTCGGGGAAGTAGTCGTCGGCAACCGGATCGTCCGTGATGAAGCAGCCAGTAGTCGCGCAGAGCGCTCCCCAAAAACCTTATCACCCTTCTCCCGTACAGGACTCAAAGAGTGTGGTTTCGGAGGCCTACTGTCCCGAGCTGCGGTGCACGCCGCAATCTGGGATGGAGAAGATTGTAGCAGCAGCGCAGTGCTCAGGAACCAGTGGCGAGAGGAAGAAGTAGTTCTGGTGCATCTTGCTGAGAGGAGCGACCTCCCTTTTATAGGCGCAAGAGGAGGCGAGAGGGCAGTGCCGGGAGCTGAAGGGACCGAGGAAGATGAAACGAACAGACAACCGTCGAAGGGTGCAGCGTTCGCATTTAATCTCCACTACAGCAAAAACTTTCCATCTCCCGAGTGACCTTTCGTATACCCGTAGTGCGTGGCAAAAATTTAGACATCGGCTCGGCTCATTCCCGCAACCCGCGTCGTGGCGAGGCGTGGCGAGGCGGGCGGCGGAGGAGGAGCGCACGTGGATGTCCCTCTTGTTCTCATGCTCATACAAGTGGGGAAGGAGCCTCCCTTATAAAGAGGTCCAACTCCCTCTAAACTAGCAATGTGGGACTAAACTTTAGTTCCACCCCTTGCCTTGCACAAAAGGGCTGCGTGGGCCTCTCGGATTTATTAGGAATTTCTGAAACTGCTACTGGGCTAGGCCCAAAATGGACAGAATTCCAGCAATTGGGCCTCTGAGATTGTTGTAAAAGAAGTCTAGATGGACAAGATGAGGCAAGTCTTCAAAGTGGAGCCTATCCAGCCTGCCTTCAAGGCCAAACTTTACAAGCGAAATGTTGGACACAACTAGGGCGGCATCACCCTGGTCACCACCACGAGGCAGCACCACGTTCCTGCAGGTAACACCGGTCCAGTTACAGGGGCTGGTTCCCTTTGTCCATGAGTCCAGACGATAGGTCCCTCTTATGTATAGGCCAGCTTTCCATCGGAGAAGTACCTCTGCTTGCCGATCTAGTGACGGATGCGTTGAATTTGAGGTACTCCTACAAGAAAGGCGTGGCAAGGCAAGCAGGAGCAGTAGCAGCTCCAAGGCAAGGAGAAGGCTCATGTTGTGCAGGTCTAGTTCGTAAGTGAAGCTCCAGAGCACACACATTACATGCATGGATATATGGTCCGCTAATTGTATAGGCTAGATTTCCACTGAGAAGTGCCTCAGGCTGCCGATCCAGTGACGAATGCGTGGACCTTGAGGCAGAAGTAAGGCGTGGCAAGGCGAGCAGAAAGAGCAGCAGCTCCAAGGCAAGGAGAAGGCTCATGTTGTGCAGGTTTAGTTCATAAGTGAAGCTCCAGAGCACACATATTACATATAGTCCGCTGATGCAGTTGATAGTTCTAAAGAAAGTGATTGGGAGCCTTGCCGTGTAGGCTGTAGCCCAGGATGCTCGGCCAGATTGTGGAGCTAATTCCCGCAAGGACAGCATGCAAGACCTTATCACATTCTTCTCAACACAACGCGTGGTGCAATGGAACCGCTAAAACTTGCAAAACGCGTGGTGCACCATTCCGCTTGCAAAGGGCCTTGTCTTGCTGCACCATTCCCTTACAACGCATGATTCCACAAGTTGTGATTACCTGAATTGGATTATTAAGAGATTAACTTGACTGAATTTGAGTAAGCCGAGTAATCGTCGTGCTGCCTGCTTGTGGTTCCCCTGCTGCCGTTGATTCTTCTAAAGAAAGTGATTGCAGGCTTGCCGTGTAGCCCATGCTCGGACAGATTGTGGACATATTGTGAACCATTTCTGAGACCTGACTAGAGCCCGACTCAGACAAAGTCACAATCCTTCCTTGCACAGGATGCTGAACAATACAATCCGAGCACAGGAACAGATTTATTGCGCGAACGTTGATTGACCGCAACCTGTAATTACCAGTTGAATAACATTATTAAAGGAATACGACTTGACTGAATTGCAGGAAGCCACGTACTCGCGGTGCTACCTGTTCCTGGTCGTGGAACAGGTACTTGCACTGTCACTACAGGAAATAGGAGATTTGCCGTTAGTTCTTTCTTTGCCGTCAGCATTTCGTCAGGGCAGACGGCAAAGAAAAGTTTTGCCGTCATCAGCAGACGGCAAAGAAAAAGTAACGGTAAAATCTTTGCCGTCTGTATTTCGGTCTTTGCCGTCTTGGATCCACAGACGGCAAATTACTTGATTCCTGTAGTGTATGGGTGCACTTGCGGTCTAAGAACTTGCAATGTGGGTGCACTTAAGTCACAAAACTTGCAAACCAGAAAAACCCATCACAGAACTTGTGTTGCGGGTGCAATCAAGTCACACACGCCAGCTGAACCGCGTCGACGCCCGGTTTTTTCTATACTTTTGCAGAAAAGTCCTCCGCGATATTGTTTGAGGGCCGTATTGCAAAGTCGCCAGATTTGTAACCGAATCGAACCCTAGTTCCCAAATCGAATCAAAATCCCTAGCTCTCGTCGCCTCTCACATCTTCTGGCGATGCTGACAGATAGGCTGCGGCAGCGGGAGCTTGAGCGCTGGCGACGTTCCTTCTGGCAAGAGTTGGTCCTCCTCCCTCACCGGAAGTAGTCGTGGTGCCGCCATCATTGTAGCAGGCAGTACGACAAGCGTGGGCGGCAGCGAGGAGAGCATGGCACTGGCTAGCCGCGCCGCCGTAGGCGTCGGCGATGGCAGGTCTTCGGCCACCGCCATGGCATGGCCTCGCATCCGGGACCCGCGCATGTTTCTGCAAGAGGTGTGGCAGCGGGACAAGCCAGAGATGTGGTCGGAGTGCGGGCGGGTTGTCGTTGCTCACACTACTGGCATGGGCGCTCGAGCGAGATTTCTATGGCCGTGTCCTGTACGCCGCCATCATTGGACAACCGCTGAGCATGGTGACGCCGGAGGCACTAGCCGCAGCGATGGAGTCTCACTATGCTATCCAACGGACGACAACCAAGGTGGAGGTCACTTGCCCACCATTCCATTTTTTCATTCTCTTTGACTTGACGGATGATTGCACTCGTGTGGTGCACGCGCCGGAGCAGCTTCGTTGTTGTGGCAGCAGGATTTCTTTTCAGCGCTGGCCAAGCTTCTCGCGTGGCAAGCCGGGGAAGCTCAAGTACAAGATGTTGCTGAGTTTGGACGGGCTCCTGGAGGAGGCTTGGGATGCACACACCGTCAACCTGGTGCTCGCCGGTGTCGACGACGAGCTCATCGACATGCTCCCGGCCACCAACAAGTGGGTGTTGCCGGTCACCGCGTGGCTACGCAACCCTTCTAGTGTGCCAAAGGTGCTCACTATGTCTGTTCCTGCACCTCCGACAGAGCCATGGAAGCCAGACTCCGACGACGAGAATGCACATTCACCACTGGCTCCAAATTCTCCCACAGAGCATGCAACCGTAGATGTTCCAGTGATTATGCATGTCAAAGAGGTCGTCGCGACCGTGGCCCATTGCTAACTGAAGGCTTGCCTGCACAATTTCTTCCCGGCGAAGATGAAGACCTTACCCACAAGCATACTTTCAGCACATGGCACGACAAGATAGATGGCACTGGCCCTAGTCAATATGGCCAAGCTTAATTGAGAAGCACTGGAGCTAGAGTACTTATCAATTATGTTATGTATTGTCAGTTTGGTCATTGTAATTTGAACTAGTTGAACTTGTACCATGTTATGTTAACTTCATGTCTGTTTCTGTCAGTTTGGTTATTGTCAGTTTGTAATGTTTGGATGATGAACCAGTCTATTTTATGATCTTCGGTGTTATTATGGTGTAATATTGGCTATAGAGTTGTGTGTAAAACAATGTTCTGCAATTTGTTTATGCACTTCGTACTCAACTATTACCAGGACACATTTGTAAAGCAATGTTGAACCGGTCTACTTTCACATATGCTTGCTGTCTTACATCAACAAGTTTACACAAACTGATAGCATGCAAAAGACCACACCAACTAGTTCAGTACATAATAGTAGTACTTAAGTTACAAAAGACCAAAACAAATGCATTGTAAACCATCTCATTCTTCATCTGTTGGGGCTTCTTGTGTGCATTGGAACTCAGTTTGCTCTTCCACATGTGTGGTTCTGCTAGACCCTTCTCCAAATAGCAGCCACTTCAGTCCCTTTGTTTTTTGTTTTCTTGTTTCTTGTGGCACCACCTCTTGCTCCTCCTGCTTGTGGTACTCTCCCTACTTGTGGCCCACCTCTTCTTCCTCTTGCTCCTCTCATTCTAACTTGTTCAGAACCAGTAGCTCTTCCAGCTCCAGCTGCTCTGGCTCTGCCTTGTGGTTGTGTGATACGTCCATTTTGCATCATGCTTTTATGTCAATATTTATTGCATTATGCGATGTTATTACACATTATATGTCAATACTTATGGCTATTCTCACTTATTTTACAAGGTTTACCATGAAGAGGGGGGATGCCGGCAGCTGGAATTCTGGCTGAAAAAGGAGCAAACATTGGAAACCTATTCTGCACAACTCCAAAAGACCTGAGACTCCATGAAACAACTTTTCAGATTTAATAAGAATTTTTGGGCAAAAGAAATAGGCCAGGGGGGCCCCTATCTCCTGGGCTCCCTGGTGGGCCTCCGGCGTCCATCTTCTTCTATATGAAGGGTTTTCCCCTGGAAAAAATCGTGGGCAAGCTTACGGGACAAAACTCCGCCGCCACGAGGCGGAACCTTGGCGGAATCAATCTAGGGCTCTGGCGGAGCTATTCTGCCGGGGACACTTCCCTCCGGGAGGGGGAAATCATCACCAACGTCATCACCAACGATCCTCTCATCGGGAGGGGGTCAATCTCCATCAACATCTTCACGAGCACCATCTCATCTCAAAACCCTAGTTCATCTCTTATATCCAATCTTGTATCAAAACCACAAATTGGTACCTGTGGGTTGCTAGTGGGGTTGATTACTCCTTGTAGTTGATGCTATTTGGTATACTTGGTGGAAGATCATATGTTCAGATCCCTTATGCATATTATTACCCCTCTGATTATGAACATGAATATGCTTTGTGAGTAGTTAGGTTTGTTCCTGAGGACATGGGTGAAGTCTTGCTATTAATAGTCATGTGAATTTTGTATTCGTTCGATATTTTGATGAGATGTATGTTGTCTCTCCTCTAGTGGTGTTATGTGAACGTCGACTACATGACACTTCACCATTACTTGGGCCTAGAGGAAGGCATAGGGAAGTAATAAGTAGATGATGGGTTGCTAGAGTGATGAAGCTTAAACCCTAGTTTATCGTTGCCGTTAGGGGTTGATATGGACCCATACGTTTAATGTTGTGGTTAGGTTTACCTTAATACTCCTTTTTGTAGTTGCGGATGCTTGCAATAGGGGTTAATCATAAGTGGGATGCTTGTCCATGTTAGGGCAATACCCAAGTGCCGGTCCACCCACATATCAAATTATCAAAGTACCGAATGCGAATCTTATGAACGTGGTGAAAACTAGCTTGACGATAATTCCCAATGTGTCCTCGGGAGCTCCTTCTTCATTATTAGATTTTGTCCAGGCTTATCCTTTGCTACATAAAGGATTGGGCCACCTTGCTGCACTTTATTTACTTTATTTACTTTTTCTCGTTACTATTTATCGTATCACAAAACTATCTATCACCTACTATTTCAGTGCTTGCAGAGAAAACCTTACCAACAACCGCTTATCACTGCCTTCTGCTCCTCGTTGGGTTCGACACTCTTACTTATCGAAAGGACTATGATAGATCCCCTATAATTGTGGGTCATCAAGACTCTTTTCTGGCGCCGTTGCTGGGGAGCGTAGTGCTCTTGGTGAGTGGAACTTGGTAAGGAAACATTTATATAGTGTGCTGAAATTTTCTGTTACTTGTCACTATGGAAACTAATCCTTTGATGGGCTTGTTTGGGGTATCTTCACCCCAACCAGAAGAGCAAAGAGATGCTCCTCAACCTACTGAACCTTATGAAAATATTCACTTTGAGATTCCTTCAGGTATGATAGAAAAACTGCTAGCTAATCCTTTTGCAGGAGACGGAACATTGCATCCCGACTTACACCTCATCTTTGTGGATGAAGTTTGTGGATTGTTTAAGCTTGCAGGTATTCCCGATGATGTTGTCAAAAGGAAGGTCTTCCCTTTATCTTTGAAGGGAGATGCAATAACATGGTATAGGCTATGTGATGATACGAGATATTGGAATTATAAGCGATTGAAGTTGGAATTTCACCAGAAGTTCTATCCTATGCATCTTGTTCATCGTGATCGTAATTACATATATAATTTATGGCCTCGCGAAGGAGAAAGAATCGCTCAAGATTGGGGGAGGCTTAAGTCAATGTTGTATTCATGCCCCAATCATGAGCTCTCTCGGGAAATGATTATTCAGAATTTTTATGCTCAGCTTTCTCTTGATAATCGCAACCTGCTTGATACTTCCTGTGCTGGCACTACAAGAAATATGTCAACTTATGACCTTCTGTCAGTGACCCTCGAAGAATTGGTCATAAATCTATGACCATTTTAGACCAATTGGTCAAAAGCTGTTCAGGGGGCTCCAAACCCTGAACCATTGCGACCATTTTGGTCAGAAAGGTCGTAATTTCCTTACGAAAATGGTCACAAAGCAAATAGTGCTAGTCCGCTGCCTTATTTCTAGTTGTTAACGACCAATATAGATGGTCATAGCCTTGTAAATTGTGGTGGGTTGCTATGACTAGGCGCCACCTCATCAGTTTTGCCTATGTGTCATGTCCATGTGGCAGTTTTTGCCCTAGGTTGTGAAGCAACCTATATTTCTGTCATTCCCAAAATTCCCAAAAAAATCTCATAAATTCTTTGGGTCATATCTTCGTCAAATATGTAAAAACCTTCCTTGCTTAGTTCAAAAATAATTCAAAAATATTCATTTTCCTATTTTGTTCAGAGTAACAGTTTGTGAAGGAAGTACCACTTTGGCATGTCCAAATAGTATCCATTTTCTACAGTGCTTTCCTATGCCCAAATAACCATCCTCCACCAAATGCCAGCTCAATCCATTCATTATTTTGAGCCGAGCTTCAACATTCGTATTTATGTCCAGTGTGGTGGTTTGCAAAGCAAGTACCACCTAGGCTCCTCCTTTTGAGCTGAAAATTTGTGAAAACGGTATTCTTAGTAACTGATCATCCTCAGCCAAAACTCACGCCCATTATTCATGTACATTTCCCGTACCACTAATCAAACACTTGGCTGCTAATTCATGTTTGAGCATCGATTGGTCTCCTCATGAGAATCTTATGTTGTAATTTTCTTCCTAGCACCAACCTAGGGAGTGCCCAACCCACTAGACATGCCTAGGCCGCCCAGAACACATGACAACGCCACGGTCACGCGGTGACCACGCGGCGGGCATGCGAGTTTACGCGCTCTAGAGTTGGGGCCCTCGGCCACCGCCCAAACCTCGACGTATCGCCACCAAACCATGTATTTATGATTAAATAGGTCCTTATGTAACTAGAAATGATTTTTGGAAAAAATACATAGAAAACTATGAGGCAGCTGCAGTTCAAATTTGACCCGCTTCCAACTGAATCGGCAGAAATTTGTCTTTTTCACGAGAGGTGGATCAAAATTATTTACACCAGAAAATTTTGTCAATTGTGCATTAAATATGGCCTAGTATTTTATAAAAATGATTTGGTCCAATTTTGCAACAATTATTTGGTAGTTCCTTCACAAAAAACCTCCTTTCGCACTCGAAAAATGGAAAATGGTTTTTCGTCCAACGAAAATGAAAACTTCCTTAGGCAACATTGTTTGCTATTCCAATATGCACCCTTGTGCACAATATGAGATCATTTGAACAAACTATGCCATGAATGTGGCCATAAGATTGATCATTTGGCTTGAAAGCCATGAATCTTCACACTTGATAGCTCATTTCGAGAACACTTTTTAAAATAATTACCGTATTACAAGTTTATTATTTTTCCTGGAAACTTGGTCACATATAATGACACAATGCGAAGGTTTTCCAATTTTTGATTTTTTGAATTTTTATGCCCGTTTTAATATGCGGTCAAAGCGGCGGGCTTGACCGTTCCTAGCTAGTGGTTGAATCTTGGAATTTTTTGGTGTTTCTATGATTAAATAGATACCTATGTACCTAGAAATGATTTTTGGAAAGAATAAAGAGCAAACTATGAGGCAGCTACAGTTCAAATTTGACCCGCTTCAAATGAATCGACGGAAATTTGTCTTTTCATGAGAGGTGGATCAAAACTTTTACACCCAACCATTTGGTAAATTGTGCATTAAATATGTCCTAGTATTTTATAAAAATGATTTGGTCCAATTTTGCAACAATTATTTGGTAGTTCCTTCACAAAAAACCTCCTTTCGCACTCGAAAAATGGAAAATGGTTTTTCGTCCAACGAAAATGAAAACTTCCTTAGGCAACATTGTTTGCCATTCCAATATGCACCCTTGTGCACAATATGAGATCATTTGAACAAACTATGCCACGAATGTGGCCATAAGATTGATCATTTGGCTTGAAAGCCATGAATCTTCAGAGATGATAGCTCATTTCTGAGAACACTTTTTTAAAATAATTACCGTATTACAAGTTTCTTATTTTTCCTGGAAACTTGGTCACATATAATGACACAATGCGAAGGTTTTCCAATTTTTTGATTTTTTTTGAATTTTTTATGCCCGTTTTAATATGCGGTCAAAACGGCGGGCTTGACCGTTCCTAGCTAGTGGTTGAATCTTGGATTTTTTTTGGTGTTTCTATGATTAAATAGATACCTATGTACCTAGAAATGATTTTTGGAAAGAATAAAGAGCAAACTATGAGGCAGCTACAGTTCAAATTTGACCCGCTTCCAGCTGAATCGACGGAAATTTGTCTTTTTCATGAGAGGTGGATCAAAACTTTTTACACCCAACCATTTGGTAAATTGTGCATTAGATATGTCCTAGTATTTTATAAAAATGATTTGGTCCAATTTTGCAACAATTATTTGGTAGTTCCTTCACAAAAAAACCTCCTTTCGGGCACTCGAAAAATGGAAAATGGTTTTTTCGTCCAACGAAAATGAAAACTTCCTTAGGCAACATTGTTTGCCATTCCAATATGCACCCTTGTGCACAATATGAGATCATTTGAACAAACTATGCCACGAATGTGGCCATAAGATTGATCATTTGGCTTGAAAGCCATGAATCTTCAGAGATGATAGCTCATTTCTGAGAATACTTTTTTAAAATAATTGCCGTATTACAAGTTTGTTATTTTTCCTGGGAACTTGTCCACATATAATGACACAATGTGAAGGTTTCCCAATTTTTTGATTTTTTTTGAATTTTTTATGCCCGTTTCAAAATGCGGTCAAAACGACGGGAATGACCGTTCCTAGCTAGTGGTTGAATCTTGGAATTTTTTTGGTATTTCTCTGATTAAATAGATACTTATGTACCTAGAAATGATTTTTGGAAAAAATAAATAACAAACTATGAGGCAACTGCAGTTCAAATTTGACCCGCTTCGGTGAATCGACGAAATTTGTCTTTTTCATGAGAGGTGGATCAAAACTTTTACACCCAACCATTTGGTAAATTGTGCATTAAATATGGCCTAGTATTTTATAAAATGATTTGCTCCAATTTTGCAACAATTATTTGGTAGGCCCTTCACAAAATACCTCCTTTTGGGCACTCAAAAATGATTAAAAATAGCTAGAAAGATCACAAATGCATAGAAATTGGTCCATATCCATAAAATGTGGTCTAAATCTAGTGAAAATTTGTGTGGTGCCATTTTGAAAAATATTTTTGATTGCTATTTCACAAAATCCCTATATTTTTAGTACTTAGACACTTTTTTAAATCACTGGTTTTTCGAACCAATCAGGAGTCTTCCCACGGATCAATGACATGGCGCCCATCCATCCATCGATCCATCGATCCATCCCACATCCATCCATCCATCTATCTACAAAAAAAAGAAAATAAAAGAAAAGAAAAGGAGATACCCCCACCCGCAGCCCAAACCCTAGCTCAGATCGACCCTTCCCCCCGTCGCCCCCTTCCTCCCTCGTCCCCATCTCCTCGCCGCCGCCCCTTCCCCGATCTCGATCTGCCGCCGCCCCCTCCCCGATCTCGATCTGCCGCCGCCCCCACCGCCACCATCGATGACCCGCTGCCCCCACCGCTCCCACCGCCCTCTACTCCACAGCCGGCGCCCCTACCCTCTCCTTCACCCCTCTCCCTACATCCCAGATCCATTCGACCGTGGCGACCACCTCCTCCACGGCCACCGTGCCCACGGTCACCTCCTCCCGCTGGCGACCACATCCACTCCGCCACTGGCGCCACCTCCCCTCCCTGGCTAGAGGTCCCCTCCCCTCCAAGGGCCCGCCACTGATGGAAGTCCGGCAAGGCCGGCTTCGAGTGCCTGCAGGAGGCGCAGCACCGCATCCGCATCACCCTCTCCTCCAAGAGCGTCAAGGACCTCGAGAAGGGTGATGATGATGGGTGGATCTCGTCGATCCGCACCTCTCACCCACCACATCGCCGGATCCGCGACATGGGAAGGTGTCCACGAGCTCCGCAGCTCCCCTCTGCATCAACTACGGCCACCAGTTCAAGCTGGGCGCCCCCACATCGCCGGATCCGAGCGTCTTCCCCGTCGGCCGCCGCGCGCCTTCCCCCGTCGATCCGTGTCGCCCTTGCTGCTCCGACGTCTCCGCCTCCCGAGCTCGTCATCCGCACCGCAGTGAGCCCCTCAGCCGATCCCCTGTTTGGCGCCCTCGATCCGTTGCCATATGTTGCCTGCGCTCACCGAGGCCGCATCACCCATCCATCCACCATCATCTCGCGCCACCGTGCCACCCAATCAGCACCACACCATCCAGCCACCACTCCGTCTTCGCCGCCATCACCTTGCGCCTACCCAGGAATGTTAGCAGTGACACTTGATCCAGTGTTTTAAATTTGTGCACCTAGATGTCTGATAGATAGTTGGTTGCGAACTCTGCTTTACCTAGGACGATTTGCACAGTATATTGAATCACTGTCCAAATTAGAAATATTTACATGGATTGGTTGGTGGATTCCATTAGGTATTGCAGTCCAGTAACACATTATGTTTTCCATAGTTAGGTTGAATTCTTATACTGTTGCTCTAGTGATAAAAGTGCATTTGTTTGGAGGACAGAAGAGAACAGAGATGGGCATTTATGTTTCCTCAAGTTCTCAAATGGGTTATTTGTTACAAATAGAAACCGGTCTAATTAGAGGGGTGGGGCGATGCGACACATCAAGAAAAACTTAAAACATCCATTGCAGTCAACTGAAGTGCATGAGATACAATGCCACTGAATTTGAGGCAAGCATTCCATTTCCCCACCGTTTAATATGCTCTAAGCCTCTAACTGATATTTTCCAGGGCAGGAGGCTGCTGCTTGTTTTGTTAACAAACATGAATTGTTAAGTCATCTATTCCTGGCTGTTGCTTTTGTTCAATATATATGTGTGCTTTCTGTTTTTTTGCAATGTCCACAAACTATTCTGTTTTGTTAATTATATGTTCGATGAGCAACCAGAGCTTATAGTGCTGATTCTGATGATTATGTATGTTCGTAGGGATATGAAAGAGAGGTTGCAAAGGCTGCAACCGAGGAACATAAGAAGAAGCCAGCGGTACTGCACCCAGCCCTCTACTCCTGCTTGGAATCTCTGCGGCGCGTGTGATCTGACTGGGTTGGGTTGGTGTCTGGTTGCAGGACAAGGTGGTGAACTCGCTGTTCGAGAAGAGGCCGAAGCAGTTCGGCACCGGCGGCACGCTACCGCCCAAGAAGGACCTCCACCGGTTCGTCAAGTGGCCCAAGCTTGTGCGCATCCAGCGCCAGCGCTGCATCCTCAACTTCCCAGTAAGTTCAGAGATGATATTGGTCTTAGATTGCTGATTTATTCAGAGTGAAGCTTACTAAGATTGGGTTGCGATGGGTGGAGGTGGACACGTACATGCAGGAGCATGAGAGGATGTAGAGGGTGACACGGGAGGAGTACTGACTCCGGCCGCCCCGACGACGCCCTCGCCTTCGCCAACCTCCACTCCTCCATGAGGTATGCATGCATTTCTGTTCCTTGTAGTCACACTGAACTGTTACTTTATTTGTTCTGAAGTGTTGAATTCTAAGGTAGTTGAACTAGCTAAGATAAGAGGGTGGCAATTATGTCACCAATTGCTGAACACCACCTGTGTGTGTTATGAACTTGTGGTGCTGCTGACTGTCAGGAAGAACATGTAGTACTGCTGATAAGAGCAGAATTCAATGTAATTTTGCAGAATCCACTTGATTCTGGTGCAGAATTCAATGTTGTCCAATCGTTTGGGATTATTTCCTGCTGTGATTATCGTCAATAAGAGCAACCCAGTGGTTTGCTTGCCATGTCAGTTCTTATTTTGGTAGTAGTTTACTTTGCTTATCCAAAGAGTATGAGTCAATTGGCCAGCCTGGAGTAGCTTGGTGTTTTACATTATGGTGTTAACTGTGAAAATGCCAAGTGTGAGAAAATTAGACCAACTGTCCATTTCTTGCCTGAATGCATTCTTTAAACGAGATAATGTGCTAGAGACATGCTACTATATTGCCTTGCTATAAACAAGATGGTGTTTATCTTGTATTGTCTTTCATGCACATTTGGTGTATTATCTTCTGACCTTCAAGAACTATCTTCACTGTCTCTCCTCGTTGCATTATCTCACTCGTTCTCCTTCTATTTACTCTGGGCAGGCATGATGTACATCTGGTGGTCGTCAAGTCAAGGAACCTTCTCTTCTTGCTGTGATAGTCCTCCTCCCTGCTCGCTTCTGCTCAACAGCTAGCGTGCATGGCTAAAACAAAGGTAAGACTCGGCGGTCGGTGTGTTGAGCCATGGTGGTCTGTTTGTGGGGGTCATCAACATTGGTATAGGTTAGCATGTGCCCTTCAATCAGTGCACGGTGATGAAACGCTTCATTTAATGATGACGACTGGTTCCAGATCTGCACCTCTTGTTTGTTAATTTGGCTCATGTATGTTGTCGTTCTGCGAAAGATGCAACCTGAGTGCTTTTCTTGTTGTTAAGTTTAATAAGCGAGGAACAACATTCAGATCATGCTCCATGGCGTGCATCAGCTGTTGTGTTTGTAATGTTTGAGTCTGCTCCATCATCGATCTGTAGGCCTACTTGACAGTCATAAAGTTGCATGATTTAGCCACTGGTAGGGTAGGATATGCCCAAATGTGGTCAGTATAGGAACCAGGGTCCCCTAATTGCTAGCAAAACTTGTGTAATGAGCTCTTGTTACCTTCTACTGATTTTTAGTCTTGTTTTTTTAGTACTTCTGTATTGGTATTCAGAAATAAAATTCATATGTTTCTGTATATGTTCTTTTATATAAGTATGTCAATACATAACTAGTAATGTAAATGGTGTGACACAGTTCTTAATAAAAATGAAAATAACTTGTGAATGTCAATCTGATGTATCAGGGTCCTGTTCTTGTAAACCTTATGTAAAGCTAAAATTCTTGTGTGCAGGGTGACTAGTGATGCGGCACAACAAGCAGTAGCAGGCACGTGAAGCAGCAGGGGGAGGGGGTCTCTCGAACGTCGCTACTGTCACTGATTGATGATGGATGATCTCTCTCCCTCTCTTGCAAGCGTCTACAAATGCTGGTAGAAATAGAAATGGCAGCTCTAGTCCCATGTTGTTGTAGTCCCATGTAGTTCCTTTTCTCAGACTGCCCTTTGTTGCTTCATTTCTATGTTAATTCAGTCTCTGTCGAATGTATCTACTATCTATTATCGTGGTTGTGTAATGAATCCTTTTGTGTTGAAAGAAATAAAATGGTTTGGATACATTTGTACATGCTGAGATGTCAAGCTTCTAAATATATGTTGTGGAGGCCCAAAATAGATTGGATTGTAAAAGGGCCGAGGCCCAAAAAAGAAATGAATTATAGAAGGCAACGTCCTAGAAAATAAAATGGGCCAGGCCCATGTAGCTAGTGAAAATTAACAGAAATAAATATATATTGAAAAGGCCGAAATGTTGGGCTTGGCCCATGTAGAAAACCGAATCGGACCGGGCTGAATCTTGTGCCACGTCAGCTTGCCACGCTGGATGCCTACGTGGCACGGGAGGTTGCTAGTGACCAAAATTTGGTCAAAGAACCAACGACCTTTTACATATCACGAGAAGGTCGCTATAGTCGATTAATGACCCTCAGCTTTTGACCTTCTGTTTTGGTCACAAAAGGTCGCAAATGAAAAACTATGACCTTTCAGCGACCAATAGTGAGGGTCACAAGTTGACATATTTCTTGTAGTGTGGTTCCTATATGCTTAAGACTATTGATTTCAAATGGGACTTATTGGAAAGAATTAAACGCAACTCTGAAGATTGGGGTTCGACGATGGTAAGGAGTCGTATGACACCTAAGTTTGATTGTGTTAAATCTTTTATGGATACCGATGCTTTCCGTGGATTTAGCTCTAAGTATGGACTTGACTCTGAGATAGTAGCTACTTTTTGTGAAACTTTTGCTACTCACGTTGATCTCCCTAAAGAGAAGTGGTTTAAATATAATCCTCCTGTTGAAGTGAAAGTAGTTGCACCTATTACAATCCAAGAGAAGACTATTACACATAGTGATCCTATTATTCCTACTGCTTATGTTGAAAAACCTCCTTTCCTGTTAGGATAAAAGATCATGCTAAAGCTTTGACTGTTGTTTGTAAGAGCAATGTTAGAACTTATACACCTCCTGAGCAAATCAAAGTTGAACCTAATGTTGCTATTGTTAAAGATCTCTTGTCTGATAATATTGATTGGCATGTTATTTATTTCTGTGATGAAACAGCTAGAATTGCCAAACCTTGTGCTAAAGATAAACATAGACCTATGGTAGACATGCCCGTTATTTCTATTAAAATAGGAAATCATTGTTATCATGGCTTATGTGATATGGGTGCTAGTGCTAGTGCAATACCTATTGACTTATACAAAGAAATTAAGCACGATATTGCACCTGCTGAGTTAGAAGATATTGATGTCACAATTAAACTTGCCAATAGAGATACTATTTCACCAATGGGAATAGTTAGGGATGTTCAAGTCTTGTGTGGGAAAACTAAATATCCTGCTGATTTTCTTGTTCTTGGCTCCCCACAAGATAGCTTTTGTCCCATTATATTTGGTAGACCCTTCTTGAACACCATTAATGCTAGGATAGATTACGAAAAGGATGTAGTTACTATTGGTCTAGGTGATATGTCTCATGAGTTCAACTTTTCTAAATTTCGTAGACAACACCGTGAAGAGGAACCATCTAGTAAGGATGAAATTATTGGTCTTGCTTCCATTGCTGTTCCTCCAACTGATCCGTTAGAACAATATTTGCTAGACCATGAAAATGATATGTTTATGAAGGGAAGGGAAGAAATAGATGAAGTGTTCCTTAAACAAGAACCTATGCTGAAACATAACCTTCCCTTTGAAATTGTTTGGGATCCCCCTCCACCCAAGGGTGATCTCGTGTTTGAACTCAAACCATTACCTGATAATCTTAAGTACGCTTATCTTGATAAAAAAGAAATATATCCTGTTATTATTAGTGCTAACCTTTCAGAGAAAGAAGACGAAAGATTATTGAAAACTCTGAAGAAGCACCGAGATGCTATTGGATATACTCTGGATGATCTTAAGGGCATTAGTCCCACATTATGTCAACACAAAATCTCAGTGGAAAAAGATGCCAAACCAGTTAGAGATCCTCAAAGATGATTAAATCCCAAAATGAAGGAATTGGTAAGAAAGGAGATACTAAAACTCCTTGAGGTAGGTATTATTTATCCCGTTGCTGATAGTGAATGGGTAAGCCCTGTCCATTGTGTCCTCAAAAAGGGAGGTATTATCGTTGTTCCTAATGATAAAGACGAATTGATCCCGCAAAGAATTATTAAAGGTTATAGGATGGTAATTGATTTCCGTAAGTTAAATAAAGCCACTAACAAAGATCATTACCATTTACCTTTTATTGATCAAATGCTAGAAAGGCTATCCAAACACACACATTTTTGCTTCCTAGATGGTTATTCTGGTTTTTCTTAGATACCTGTTTCAGCGGGGGATCAATCTAGAACTACTTTTACTTGCCCTTTTGGTACCTTTGCTTATAGACGTATGCCTTTTGGTTTATGTAATGCACCTGCTACCTTTCAAAGATGCATGATGGCTATTTTTTCTGATTTTTGTGAAAAGATTTGTGAGGTAATCATGGATGACTTCTCTGTCTATGGATCCTCTTTTGATGATTGTTTGAGCAACCTTTATCGAGTTTTGCAGAGATGCGAAGACACTAGTCTTGTCCTGAATTGGGAAAAGTGTCACTTTATGGTTAATGAAGGCATTGTCTTGGGGCACAAGATATCCGAGAGAGGTATTGAAGTTGATAAAGCCAAAGTTGATGCTCTTGAAAAGATGCCATGTCCCAAGGACATAAAAGGTATAAGAAGTTTCCTTGGTCATGCCAGTTTTTATAGGAGGTTCATTAAGGACTTTTCTAAAATCTCTAGGCCTCTGACTAATTTATTGCAAAAAGATATTCCTTTTGTCTTTGATGATGATTGTGTAGAAGCATTTGAAACACTTAAGAAGGCTTTGATCACTGCACCTATTGTTCAGCCACCTGATTGGAATTTACCTTTTGAAATTATGTGCGATGCTAGTGATTATGCTGTAGGTGCTGTTTTAGGGCAAAGAGTTGATAAGAAATTGAATGTTATCCATTATGCTAGCAAGACTCTTGATACTGCCCAGAGAAATTATGCTACTACTGAAAAAGAATTCTTAGCAGTTGTGTTTGCATGTGATAAGTTTAGACCTTATATTATTGATTCCAAAGTTACTATTCACACTAATCATGCTGCTATTAAATATCTTATGGAAAAGAAAGATGCTAAGCCTAGACTCATTAGATGGGTTCTCTTACTCCAAGAATTTGGCTTGCATATTATTGATAGAAAGGGAGCTGAGAACCCCGTTGCAGACAACTTGTCTAGGCTAGAGAATGTTCTTGATGACCCACTACCTATTAATGATAGTTTTCCTGATGAACAATTAGCGGTTGTCAATGCTTCTCGTACTGCTCCTTAGTATGTTGACTATGCTAATTATATTGTTGCCAAATATATACCTCCTAGTTTCACATACCAGCAAAAGAAAAAGTTCTTTTATGATTTAAGACATTACTTCTGGGATGATCCACACCTTTATAAAGAAGGAGTAGATGGTATTATTAGATGTTGTGTGCCTGAGCATGAACAGGAACAAATCCCATGCAAGTGTCACTCCGAATCCTATGGAGGACACCAAGCTGGAGATAGAACTGCACACAAGGTACTACAATCTGGTTTTTATTGGCCTACTCTTTTCAAAGACGCTTGTAAGTTTGCCGTATGTTGTGATGAATGTCAAAGAATAGGTAACATTAGTAGACGTCAAGAAATGCCTATGAATTATTCTCTTGTTATTGAACCGCTTGATGTATGGGGCTTTGATTATATGGGACCTTTTCCTGCCTCCAATGGTTATACACATATTTTAGTTGTTGTTGATTACGTTACTAAGTGGGTAGAAGCTATTCCAACTAGTAGTGCTGATCATAACACTTCTATTAAAATTCTTAAAGAAGTTATTTTCCCGAGGTTTGGAGTCCCTAGATATCTTATGACTGATGGTGGTTCACACTCATGGTGCTTTTCGTAAGATGCTTGCTAAGTATGATGTCAATCATAGAATCGCATCTCCTTATCACCCGCAGTCTAGTGGTCAAGTAGAGTTGAGCAACAGAGAGCTCAAATTAATTTTGCAAAAGACTGCGAGTAGATCTAGAAAGAATTGGTCCAAAAAACTTGATGATGCATTATGGGCCTATAGAACTGCATACAAAAATCCTATGGGTATGTCTTCATATAAGATGGTTTATGGAAAAGCATGTCATTTACCTCTTGAACTTGAACATTAAGCATATTGGGCTGTTAAAGAACTCAATTATGACTTCAAACTTGCCGGTGAGAAAAGGTTATTTGATATTAGCTCACTTGATGAATGGAGAACCCAAGCATATGAGAATGTCAAGCTTTTCAAAGAAAAAGTCAAACGCTGGCATGATAAGAGGATACAGAAGCGTGAGTTTAACGTAAGAGATTATGTGTTATTGTTCAACTCTCGTTTAAGATTTTTTGCAGGAAATTTTCTCTCAAAATGGGAAGGTCCCTACGTTATCGACGAGGTCTATCATTCTGGCGCTATAAAAATCAACAACTTCGAAGGCACAAACTCGAGGGTGGTAAATGGTCAAAGAATTAAACATTATATTTTAGGTAATCCTATCAATGTTGAAACTAATATTATTGAAACCATAACCCCTGAGGAATACATAATGACACTTTCCGAACGCCTGGACTCGAAAAGGCATAGGTATGTGGTACGGTAAGTAAACCGACTCCAAAACAACTCTAATGGCAATTTTTATCAGTTTTGGATTATTTAAGGATTTTAGGAAGAAAGAAGTAGTCCGAAAGGGACACGAGGCTCCCACGAGAGAGGAGGGCGCCCCCCCCTGTAGGGCGCTCCCCCCTGTCTCATGGGCACCTCGTGTGCCTCCCGGACTCCGTTTTCTTGTATGTTACATATTTTGGTCGGTAAAAATTCATTATATATACTCCCGAAGGTTTTGACCATCGTATCACGCAAATATCCTCTGTTTTTGTTTTGAGCTGTTTCTGTTTCAGATCTAGAGCATCATGTCATCTCCAAGCGCTCCCAAGGACAAGTTTTTCGAGAGGGTTATCAACCCCTATCTTGTGGAGGTGCTACATCACCCTCAAACCATTGAGATGCGTGAGGGGGTGTTGCACATCCGCGATGTGGAGGGACCAAGGCGTACCGGGGGCATGGAGACAAAGCTCGAAGGTATGGAGCAAGAAGTTTTCAAGTGTCAGGGGATGGCGGAGTGTGGACTCAACGCCAACCAGATGATGATCACAGAGTTCACTAACAACCACAAGTTGGATGCCAAAGTCATTGGCGAGACCATCTTCAAGCTTCAAGAGAAAACCAAACACCTCCAAGCCCAGATCTATGACCTGCAAAACCAGAACTGTGAGTATGAATGTAGATTTAAAAGGATGAGTATGGCTGCAGATTTAAGGATCCCGGAGACTCGATCATCCTTTTATGATGGAGAGCCTATGCGTTGGAAGACGGACGACAAGACTACATCATCAACAACTCCTACTTCACCACCTCTGGAGAAATAATTACATTGGTATGGGCACTCCCCTTGGAAACTGCCAAGCTTGGGGGAGGTGCCCCAGTATCGTATTACCATCACACTCCTATCTTTACCGCTTTATTTAGTTCCATCCTTTTAGTAGTATCTTGATCTTTCAGTAGTTGAAGTTTTTGATATCAAGTAGTTTTGAGTTTTGCTTTGTGATCTCTTTTTGTAATCGAGTCTGTGTGCTATCTATAATAAAGATTAGTGTTGAGTCAAGGGCTTTGCTATGTTGCTATGATCCTGAGAAAGTAGAAAGAACAAAAGAGTTCATATTGATCTTAGGGATAGTGATAACTTCACACATAGAAAGTATGAGGCATAAAAATTGTTGAGAGTTGATGAACGTAGCCTTGGTCATCGTTGCAATTAATAGGAAGTGATAAGGAAAGAGGGGTTCACATATAAATATATTATCTTGGACATCTTTTATGATTGTGGAGCACTCATTAAGTATGACATGCTAAAAGAGTTGACGTTGGACAAGGAAGACAACGTAATGGTTTATGTTTTCCGACATCTCAGTTAAAGTATATTGTCATTGACCTTCCAAACATGTTGAGCTTGCCTTTCCCCCTCATGCTAGCCAAATTCCTTGCACCAAGTAGAGATACTACTTGTGCTTCCAAATATCCTTAAACCCAGTTTTGCCATGAGAGCCCACCATACCTACTTATGGGTTGAGTAAGATCCTTCAAGTAAGTTGTCATCGGTGCAAGCAATAAAAATTGCTCTCTAAATATGCATGACTTATTAGTGCAGAGAAAATAAGCTTTGTACGAACTTGTTGTGGAAGTAATAAAAGCGACGGACTGCATAATAAAGGTCCACATACAAGGGGCAACATAAAGTGACGTTCTTTTGCATTGAGATTTTGTGCATCAACCCTAAACGCACATGACAACCTCTGCTTCCCTCTGTGAAGGGCCTATCTTTTACTTTATGTTTCACTTTATGCTTGAGTCAAGTTGATCCTCACCTTTCCCTTTTTCATTTTATCCTTTGGCAAGCTCCTCGTGTTTGAAAGATCATGATACATATATCCAATTGGATGTAAGTTGGCATAGGCTATTATTGTTGACATCACCTAAAGGTGAATACGCTGGGAGGCAACACAATAAGCCCCTATCTTTCTCAGTGTCCGGCTGAAACTCTATAACCACAAGTATTGCGTGAGTGTTAACAATTATAGGGACTACACGATAGTTGAGTATGTGAGCTTGCTGAAAAGCTCTAATATTGACTCTTTCTGATATTACAATAAATTGCAATTGCTTCAATGACTGAGATTATAGTTTGTTAGTTCCCAATGAAGTTTTTGAACCATACTTGACATTGTGAATCGCTTATTACTTGAACATAGGAAATCATATGACAAAATCCATATATGTTGCTGTTATTAGAATGATCATGATGCCCTCATCTCCGTATTTTATTTTTTATCGACACCTCTATCTCTAAACATGTGGACATATTTTTCGATTTCGGCTTCCGCTTGAGGACAAGCGAGGTCTAAGCTTGGGGGAGTTGATACGTCCATTTTGCATCATGCTTTTATGTCAATATTTATTGCATTATGGGCTGTTATTACACATTATATCTCAATACTTATGGCTATTCTCCCTTATTTTACAAGGTTTACCATGAAGAGGGGGGATGCCGGTAGCTGGAATTCTGGCTGAAAAAGGAGCAAACGTTGGAAACCTATTCTGCACAACTCCAAAAGACCTGAGACTCCACGAAACAACTTTTCAGATTTAATAAGAATTTTTGGGCAAAAGAAATAGGCCAGGGGGTCCACACCCTGTCCAGGAGACAGGGGGCGCCCCCCTAGGGCGTGCCCTATCTCCTAGGCTCCCTGGTGGGCCTCCGGCGTCCATCTTCTGCTATATGAAGGGTTTTCCCTTGGAAAAAATCGTGGGCAAGCTTACGGGATGAAACTCTGCAGCCACGAGGCGGAACCTTGGCGGAATCAATCTAGGGCTCTAGCGGAGCTGTTCTGCCGGGGACACTTCCATCCGGGAGGGGGAAATCATCACCAATGTCATCACCAACGATCCTCTCATCGGGAGGGGTTCAATCTCCATCAACATCTTCACCAGCACCATCTCATCTCAAAACCCTAGTTCATCTCTTATATCCAATCTTGTATCAAAACCACAAATTGGTACCTGTGGGTTGCTAGTAGTGTTAATTACTCCTTGTAGTTGATGCTATTTGGTTTACTTGGTGGAAGATCATATGTTCAGATTCTTTATGCATATTATTACCCCTCTGATTATGACCATGAATATGCTTTGTGAGTAGTTAGGTTTGCTCCTGAGGACATGGGTGAAGTCTTGCTATTAGTAGTCATGTGAATTTGGTATTCGTTCGATATTTTGATGAGATGTATGTTGTCTCTCCTCTAGTGGTGTTATGTGAACGTCGACGACATGACACTTCACCATTACTTGGGCCTAGAGGAAGGCATAGGGAAGTAATAAGTAGATGATGGGTTGCTAGAGTGACAGAAGCTTAAACCCTAGTTTATGCGTTGCTTCGTTAGGGGTTGATATGGACCCATATGTTTAATGTTGTGGTTAGGTATACCTTAATACTCCTTTTTGTAGTTGCGGATGCTTGCAATAGGGGTTAATCATAAGTGGGATGCTTGTCCATGTTAGGGCAGTACCCAAGTGCCGGTCCACCCACATATCAAATTATCAAAGTACCGAATGTGAATCTTATGAACGTGATGAAAACTAGCTTGACAATAATTCCCAATGTGTCCTCGGGAGCTCCTTCTTCATTATTAGATTTTGTCCAGGCTTATCCTTTGCTACATAAAGGATTGGGCCACCTTGCTGCACTCTATTTACTTTATTTACTTTTGCTCGTTACTATTTATCTTATCACAAAACTATCTATCACCTACTATTTCAGTGCTTGCAGAGAAAACCTTACTGAAAACCGCTTATCATTTCCTTCTGCTCCTCGTTGGGTTCGACACTCTTACTTATCGAAAGGACTACGATAGATCCCCTATACTTGTGGGTCATCAAGACTCTTTTCTGGCGCCGTTGCCGGGGAGCGTAGCGCTCTTGGTGAGTGGAACTTGGTAAGGAAACATTTATATAGTGTGCTGAAATTTTCTGTTACTTGTCACTATGGAAACTAATCCTTTGATGGGCTTGTTTGGGGTATCTTCACCCCAACCAGAAGAGCAAAGAGATGCTCCTCAACCTACTGAACCTTATGAAAATATTCACTTTGAGATTCCTTCAGGTATGATAGAAAAACTGCTAGCTAATCCTTTTGCAGGAGACGGAACATTGCATCCCGACTTACACCTCATCTTTGTGGATGAAGTTTGTGGATGTCAAAAGGAAGGTCTTCCCTTTATCTTTGAAGGGAGATGCAATAACATGGTATAGGCTATGTGATGATACGAGATATTGGAATTATAAGCGATTGAAGTTGGAATTTCACCAGAAGTTCTATCCTATGCATCTTGTTCATCGTGATCGTAATTACATATATAATTTCTGGCCTCGCGAAGGAGAAAGAATCGCTCAAGATTGGGGGAGGCTTAAGTCAATGTTGTATTCGTGCCCCAATCATGAGCTCTCTCGGGAAATGATTATTCAGAATTTTTATGCTCAGCTTTCTCTTGATAATCGCAACCTGCTTGATACTTCCTGTGCTGGTTCCTATATGCTGAAGACTATTGATTTCAAATGGGACTTATTGGAAAGAATTAAACGCAACTCTGAAGATTGGGGTTCCGACGATGGTAAGGAGTCAGGTATGACACCTAAGTTTGATTGTGTTAAATCTTTTATGGATACCGATGCTTTCCGTGGATTTAGCTCTAAGTATGGACTTGACTCTGAGATAGTAGCTACTTTTTGTGAAACTTTTGCTACTCACGTTGATCTCCCTAAAGAGAAGTGGTTTAAATATAATCCTCCTGTTGAAGTGAAAGTAGTTGCACCTATTACAGTCGAAGAGAAGACTATTACATATAGTGATCCTATTATTCCTACTGCTTATGTTGAAAAACCTCCTTTTCCTGTTAGGATAAAAGATCATGCTAAAGCTTCGACTGTTGTTCGTAAGAGCAATGTTAGAACTTATACACCTCCTGAGCAAATCAAAGTTGAACCTAATGTTGCTATTGTTAAAGATCTCTTGTCTGATAATATTGATGGGCATGTTATTTATTTCTGTGATGAAACCCCTAGAATTGCCAAACCTTGTGCTAAAGATAAACATAGACCTATGGTAGGCATGCCCGTTATTTCTATTAAAATAGGAGATTATTGTTATCATGGCTTATGTGATATGGGTGCTAGTGCTAGTGCAATACCTATTGACTTATACAAAGAAATTAAGCACGATATTGCACCTGCTGAGTTAGAAGTTATTGATGTCACAATTAAACTTGCCAATAGAGATACTATTTCACCAATGGGAATTGTTAGGGATGTTGAAGTCTTGTGTGGGAAAACTAAATATCCTGCTGATTTTCTTGTTCTTGGCTCCCCACAAGATAGCTTTTGTCCCATTATATTTGGTATACCCTTCTTGAACACCGTTAATGCTAGGATAGATTGCGAAAAGGATGTAGTTACTATTGGTCTAGGTGATATGTCTCATGAGTTCAACTTTTCTAAATTTTGTAGACAACACTGTGAAGAGGAACCATCTAGTAAGGATGAAATTATTGGTCTTGCTTCCATTGTTGTTCCTCCAACTGATCCGTTAGAACAATATTTGCTAGACCATGAAAATGATATGCTTATGAAGGGAAGGGAAGAAATAGATGAAGTGTTCCTTAAACAAGAACCGATGCTGAAACATAACCTTCCCTTTGAAATCCTCAAGGAGTCTAGCATGAGCAACTTCAAGCTTAGCATTTTTAGTTTCAAAAACATTGGCCACCTCAAGAGCTCTATTATTAGATTCCTTCACTCTAGATAATTCTAGAGAAAAAGTCTCCTCAAGAGATTCCTTGGTGGTTTGTTCAAGTTCAAGAGCTTGAGAGAGGTCCGCAATCTCATTAGCGTAATCACGCCCATGACCTTCCATTTTATCAATGGCGACCTCATGCTCCTCAAGACGAGATTCCAACTCATCAATATATTTCTTGCTCTCAATAGCAATGGACATAATTTCCATGAAGTTGGAACGAGCAATTTTATTTTTATGAAGAGCTTTCAAAATCATTTCCCCCTTAGTTTTTAAGGAGGCAACATTATCATTCTCTTCATCATTATCCTCATCATCATTAGCATCAACATCATCATCAAGAGAAATATTGGGGTACAAAGTAGGAGATACCTTTGACGCCTTAGCCATAAGGCAAAAAGCAATAGATGATGGTATAGGATCCCTTGAGGCACCATTAAACACCACATCTTGTTCCATGGAGTGTTGGGTTTCCTCTACATTGTTAGCACAACAACTCGAGGAAATACATGCATTTTTATCATGGCAACAAGATATATCAAGCATATCATCATGAGATTTAGTCACGCAATTTCTACATGATATGCAAGGACTATCAACACAATCATGTGAAACATTTGGAGTGCTCAAGTGTTAAAGCCCAAAGAGGGTGCATTGTAATAAGATAGTGATGAAGGATCATCCACAATAAGCATACTATCATCAATGCAATGACCAACACTACTCACCATATCATTACCTTGTGGCAAACCACATGTAGGTGAAGTAGAAGAAGTTGAGAAGACTATACGACCGGAGGTGGAGGAGAACAATCATCCCCACAAATCTTGGACACACCATATCTATCTTGAAGCTTTGTCCATAACTCATGAGCATCCCGAACGGCATGAGTTGAAATATAACTACATTGCTCAAAGCATCGAAAAGCACATTAGAGGCTTGAGCATTGAGATAAGAGTTTTCTCATCCTCTGAAGATAATCTTTGGGGATCCTTTGGAGGAGAAAACCCATATCTACAATTCGCTCTAAATTTGGGTCCATGACCCTAAAGAGATTAAGCAGTTTAATTACCCAAACATCAAAATTTGTGCCATCAAAACTAAGAGTGTCAGAGAATCCTAATCCTCTAGTCGACATCTTTACTCTCTAGGCGGTTAAGCCCAACAAAGAGAGACGAGGCTCTGATACCAATTGAAAGATCGTGGATGTCGCCTAGAGGGGGGGTGAATAGGCGTTCTAAAATAATTACGGTAGAGGCTTGAACAAATGCGGAATAAACCTAGTGGTTAATTTGTCAAGCACAAAACCTACAACAACTAGGCTCACCTATGTGCACCAACAACTTATGCTAAGCAAGATAAGCAACTATGTGATAGCAAGATATATGACAAAGAACAATATGGCTATCACAAAGTAAAGTGCATAAGTAAAGGGCTCGGGTAAGAGATAATCGAGGCACGCGGAGACGACGATGTATCCCGAAGTTCACACCCTTGCGGATGCTAATCTCCGTTTGGAGCGGTGTGGAGGCACAATGCTCCCCAAGAAGCCACTAGGGCCACCGTAATCTCCTCACGCCCTCGCACAATGCAAGATGTCGTGATTCCACTAAGGGACCCTTGAGGGCAGTCACCGAACCCGTACAAATGGCGACCCTTGGGGCGGTCACCGAACCCGTACACTTTGGCAACCCTTGGGGCGGTCACCGGTACCGTCAAATTGCTCGGGGCAATCTCCACAACCTAATTGGAGACCCGACGCTTTCCGGAGCTTTACACCACAATGATTGAGCTCGAACACCACTAACCATCTAGGGCGCCAAGCACCCAAGAGGAACAAGCTCAAGGAACCAAGCACCCAAGAGTAATAAGCTTCTCAAACTTCACTTCCACGTATCACCGTGGAGAACTCAAACCGATGCACCAAATGCAATGGCAAGGGCACACGGAGTTCCTAAGTCCTTCTCTCCCAAATCCCACCAAAGCAACTAATGCTAGGGAGGAAAATGAGAGGAAGAACAAAAGAAGAACACGAAGAACTCCAAGATCTAGATCCAAAGGGTTCCCTCACAAAGAGGAGAAAGTGATTGGTGGGAATGTGGATCTAGATCTCCCTCTCTTTCCCTCAAAACTAGCAAGAATCCATGGAGGATTGAGAGTTAGCAAGCTCAAGAAGGTCAACAATGGGGAAGAACACGAGCTCAAAGGATAAGGTTCAATGGGGAAGAAGACCCCCTTTTATAGGTGGGGAAAAATCCAACCGTTATGCTCACAACCCGCACCAAGTGGTAGTACCGCTTGACATCACGGTACTACCGCTAGGGGTAGCGGTACTACTGCTAAGGGTAGCGGTACTACTACTTGTGAGCGGTACTAAAAAATTACATCCGTGCCTACCACCGCTGGACTTGTGACGAGTTTTTGGTCCCGAGCGGAAGTAGCCACGGAAGTAGCCGCGGTAGTACTGCTCCAAGCGGTAGTACCGCTCCCAAGAGCGGTAGTACCACTCCCAAGGGCGGTAGTAAAAAATTACTTCCGCTCCTACCCGCGGTAGTACCGCTGCAGCCTTTTCAGAACACCAAAACTACCACAACTTCTGCATTCGGACTCCGAATTCGACGAAACCAAGTTTGTTGGAAAGCTAGCGACAAGGGCTAACACAATCTTGATAGAAATACCAATAATAAGCAAATGAGAAAATGCCCAAAAGAAAATGGTGAGAACCCTTCCTCGGATAAGACCGGTAAAACCTCCAACACCGAAAACATCATAGAAGACGCATGCAAACTCCATTTTCGATGAACTCAAGCTTGTCATCAAGATGACCATAAGCTCTAAGACTCACAAAGAGAACCAAACAAGAACCAAGAAACATGATGCAAGGATGCAATGGTTTGAGCTCTCGAAGAACGATACGATCAAGCTACTCACTTGAGAGCCCCCCTTGATAGTACGGCTATCGATCCTATAACCCGGTCTCCCAACTACCACCATGAGACCGGTAAAATAGAAAACCTATCAAGGGCAAACCTTTGCCTTGCACATGATCCACTTGAGCTAGATGATGACGATCTTGTCCTCCGCAAGATGGACCACCTTTCTTGATTGCGTTGGGTCGATGGAGACTAGATGATTGCTCCCCCATACTCCACTATGGGTGAGCCACTCTTCGGCACATCTTCACAAGTCCATTGACCCCACAATGGATGGCAAGCTTCAAGCACTTGATCTCTTCGTGATGCTACACTTGAACTTGCACATGACAATCTTGATGACGATCACTACTTGATGTCATCCTTTCCATGGGTTGTATGATATCTTCCTCTTGACGCAAGCCCGTGGACATGTACCTAACCCCACATAGAACTCTCACATAGACCATGGGTTAGTACACAAAGTGCAATGGACAATGCTTACCATACCATGGGATCACTTGATCCCTCTCGGTACATCTTTTACGCTTTGTGAGTTGATCAACTTGATTCACTCTTGACTTAGTCTTATCAACCTTGAATCTTTCCAACTCTCTTAGTTTGGATGATATCTTGAAGGTAAACATGAATGATCACACAATCTTCTTCTTCTAGACATGCTTGCAATAAGCTCAACACTCACATGACCAATCTTTGGATAATTCCTTAATAGCACCGAGGTCATCACAAACTCTCCTTGAAACCAACAAATGGACTCCAAGAAAAGCCTATGGACAAACCCTTCAAATATAACTCAAGGCAACCATTAGTCCATAGAGATTGTCATCAATTGCCAAAACCAAACATGGGGCACCGCATGTTCTTTCAATCTCCCCATTTTGGTAATTGATGACAATCACTTTCAAGAGAGTTTATACAAGGAATTATGCATCACCATGCAATGCAACAACCAAAGATGCATGAGAATGAGATGCAAAAGCTTAGGAACCAAAACCAAAGCAAGGAGAAAACTCAGAAGTCTTCTCCACAAAACTCTCGAAACTCCTCCCCATTGGCATCGATTGCCAAAATGGGTGAAAAGCTTAGAAGGCCAAAATAAACGGTGTTCCTCCATAAATTGTGTATCTCTCAAAAGAGAGTGGAATGCAATACACATATCCAAAGGTAAATACTTGGAGGAAAACAAACTATATTGAGGCCCAAAGATTGCAAAGGGAAGATATGCCACAAAGACATACCAAGGAGAGACACAAGCAATCAGAAGATACCAATTGAAGCAAGCAATCAACGCGTATCAATTGAACCAACTAGACCAATGATCCTACATGCCACATGAATAAAGATATTATGATAAGTGCAAAGGAGTGTTCTAAAGAAACTAGAGAAGCTCCCCATGATTTGTGCATACATAAGAATTTTTGTATTTGAATACAAAGTGCAGAAAATAGGATCATAGCTCCCCCAAAATCAATAGAAACTTACAACAAGTGCAAGTGAGAATATAGGAAACAAAGCCTAGTACTTGCAACAAACACATGGTTGAGCAACAAGTAAAAGAGGCAACTTAAGAATGGGCTTAACCAAAATGATGTGTGTGAGTCAAGGCAATGCACTTGAGAAGACTAATGTACAGAGCATTAAGCATCAATAAAGTCTTGAAAGAATGAGGCACACGATGCAAGGCCTATCATTCCCACGCACAACTAGCAAATGGGTTCACAAGCTTACTAATACGCAAAAGAGAACCTATGCTTGTGACAACCCGTGGTGAAGATAGAAGATGAAAGCCTCATCAAGACGAGGGATACCAATTAAGATGGCAAAAGCCTCGTAGAGATAAGCATGAAGAAAAAAATCTTCACCACACATGAGTGCAACAAGATGCAACGATAGAGAACACGCACTCAAGGCAAAAGCTTTCACGGAGCCACCAAAGAAATAACAAAGGAAGACAAGGTGGACGTGAAAGAAAGGATATCAACCAGAGATGTCATTTCTCTCAAGTGTATAAGGTTCTAGGTAGACGAAATCATGATGATATATATCTACAAAGAAGGATGTACACCCGAAATAGTTACAACATGAAGGAACAAGATATCCACAAGGAAGTCATAAATATACCAATAAGATATTTGCTTGAAAGCATAGCGCTTGGCTAGATATGGTCTTATGGTATATAAATGAATTCCTACCGCATACAACATCAAAGACATCACAACTAGCAACATGAGATCATCGTTGAGATGCTTTGAGAAAGGAAACAAGTATCACAAGAAAGAAATGAATATCATGCCAAGATACAACCTACAAAAGGTTGAATACAAGAAGGGAAAGCATGAATAGATACTTGTTACCGAGATATCATTGGAAGGATGTAGTAGATACCAATTGAAGGTAGATAGTAGTTCATTGATCATCCTAGCTTGACTCCAATATGCACATGGTGACAACACCTTCCTTGTGAGTGAGCCAAGCATCCAATGCATCTCCAAATGTTCCTAGAAGAACAACACATACTAAACGATACCCAAACTCATCGGGACCAAATAGTTAGAAACACCAATACATAGGACAAACTCCACAAAAATACGTGCATATAGATATGAATAAGAATTTCATGCACATCTCATCCAAATTGAGACTAGGTGGAGTTTTCCCTATATATTGAGTCAAAGAAAGAAAGCATGCCAAATGAAATACATGAAGTAAACATGCATGCTCAAGACTTACAAAACCCGAAACCAAAAGACAAAGAAATGCCAAGTGAAAAGGATACCAAATGGAGAAAGCATCACTTGGAAGATATCATTAAAGATACATCAAGGAATGAGATATCCATTGATACACACTAAACTAAAGATGTCAAACTCCCAAAGAGAGGATGGTTCCAAACAGACCAAGCTCTCAGCAAAGTTTCATGATGGCACAAAGTACCAAAAAGAAATGGCTTGCCTTCCACCAAAACACACTTGATAAGGATCACAAGAAGAGTGTTCTGAGAAAATAGAATAGCTCCCCACGAGTTGTGCATTATATAGGATTTGTATTTGAATACAAAATGCACAAGGTGGGATCACCGCTTTCACTATATCTAGAAAACACTAGACAAGAACAAGAAATAAACAAGATCCACAAGTGGTATGGAAGACAACGGGAGTTGACACAATCCTTGGCAAGAGAAAAGGCAAGTAAAACAAAAGCCAATGTAAAGATGACCAATAAATTCTACCACACATAAATGACTACCAATTGTCAAAAGACAAGAAGTAGATGAAAATAATTCCCGGTGGTAGATAGCAAGGATATCCAACATCATCTTCACACCACATACAAGCAAATTGCAACTTGTAGAGCTAACATGCCACCTAGGAACAAGATAATCTACAATATCAACACTAGGTGACAACATCTCAAATGTACACATTTTCTAGGCTAGTAATATACATAGCATATTACTCCCCCATAATGTGATACCAATGAAGAAAACTTAACAAGAGGCAATAAGAGGATCCAACACGAGATAATCAATGGAATTTTTAGAATTTGAATTTCTCATGAGAGATATACCACCTAGCGACTAGATAATCTTGAAATATCAATACTAGATGGTATTACTCATGTGCACACATTTATAGGATTTTGAGGTGCACAAAGCACACCACTCCCCCAAAATAGATATTCCATTAATCTCTCACAAGAGCCAACTAAGAAATAAACAAGATGCACTAAGGCTCAACGAACGACACACAAGTACATGATGTGCAAACCAACATACACAAAGGCCATTTAGAGACACATCATATACAAACACATGCAAGGCACAAAACCAAAACATGCAAAGAGGCAAGTAACTTTCTATGTAAACAATTTAAGTACAAGTTACATAAAGGAGGCACATTGGATATAAGATAGAAACTTGATAATCCAATTGACTTGGCTTGAGACAAAGAGAATGATGAAGTCCCCTTAATTCTTCATAATGTAGCCAAGTCTCCAATTCCCTCCAATAACACCTATTGATCAAGTTTGAGCTAGTTGGTCCCCAACCAAGTTGGGTCCTAAGAGATTAGTCACAATAGGCTTGGCTATCCAAATGGTTCTTTGCTTCAAACCACTTTGAGTACCAACAAACTTGGCAACCACATTGCCAACCTTATCCTTCCCAAGAGAATAGACATCATCAGTAATAATTGGGTTGGATAAGTTACCACTAGTGCATGAAGAAGCGAGGTGACCTTTCTCACGGCATAGGTAGCAACGTCTACTCTTCACTTTCTTCTCACTTGATTTCTCAACTGGAGAAGCATTAACTTGAGTCTTCTTGGGAAGAGGCCTTTCTTCAACTTGAGGTTGAGCATGTGATTGAACTTGTGCCCTCTTCCCTTGTTGCTTGACACTAATGGCCTTCTTCTTCAATGGGTAAGATCTAACATGATGCCCTTCTACTTTGCACTTGAAGCAAATAATCTTGGCCGAATTCTTGACTTGTTCTTGGCCCTTCTTTTTGTTCATCTTGGACTTCTTCTTATTGGAGTTGAATCCAAGTCCACCTTTGTCATTGGGGGATTTTTGCACACTCAAGATATTGTTGAGTGTGGGTTTCCCTTGATGACACTTTTCCAAGTCTTTCTTCAAAGAAGTGACTTGGGCCTTGAGCTCTTTGATTTCCTCTACATGGTTAGTCTCAACACAAGTACTAGAGGAAGTGTAAGCTTCATTGTTAGAGCAACAAGGCAAGGAACGCAATTCATCACAAGATGTACCAACATTGTGAGTAGATGAATTACAAGGACTAGCATATGGCAATATAGCACTTTGACTAGATGTAGTGCTAGTATCCACATGAGGCTCACTAGATGTTACCTTGGCAAGCATGGCCTCATGAGCTATCTTTAGCACACTATGGGATACTAGAAGACCATCACGAGAGCTTGAGAGCTTTTCATGACTTTCTTCCAATTTCCCATAATTGCAAGATAGCACCTCAAGTTGAGCCCGTAGCTCAACATTCTCCTTCAAAATGGATGCTTCACAGGTAATAGAATTAGTAGCACAAGCATCATCATTAACAACAAGAGGATAAGGCAACTTGGAAAGCTCTTTTAAATAAGAAGCTTCAAGTTGAGCATGAGACTCGGTGAGTTTGATGAGCTCACACTTGGTGACCCTTGAGCCATTTTCGAGGTGCTCAAAATCCTCAAGGAGTCTAGCATGAGAAACTTCAAGCTTAGCATTTTTAGTTTCAAAAACATTGGCCACCTCAAGAGCTCTATCGTTAGATTCCTTCACTCTAGATAATTCTAGAGAAAAAGTCTCCTCAAGAGATTCCTTGGTGGTTTGTTCAAGTTCAAGAGCTTGAGAGAGGTCCGCAATCTCATTAGCGTAATCACGCCCATGACCTTCCATTTTATCAATGGTGACCTCATGCTCCTCAAGACGAGATTCCAACTCATCAATATATTTCTTGCTCTCAGTAGCAATGGACATAATTTCCATGAAGTTGAACGAGCAATTTTATATTTATGAAGAGCTTTAAAATCATTTCCCTTAGTTTTTAAGGAGGCAACATTATCATTCTCTTCATCATTATCCTCATCATCATTAGCATCAACATCATCATCAAGAGACATATTGGGGTACAAAGTAGGAGATACCTTTGATGCCTTAGCCATAAGGCAAAAGCAATAGATGATGGTGTAGGATCCTTGAGGCACCATTAAACACCACATCTTGTTCCATGGAGTGTTGGGTTTCCTCTACATTGTTAGCACAACAACTCGAGGAAATACATGCATTTTTATCATGGCAACAAGATATATCAAGCATATCATCATGAGATTTAGTCACGCAATTTCTACATGATATGCAAGGACTATCAACACAATCATGTGAAACATTTGGAGTGCTCGAAGTGTTAAAGCCCAAAGAGGGTGCATTGCAATAAGATAGTGATGAAGGATCATCCACAATAAGCATACTATCATCAATGCAATGACCAACACTACTCACCATATCATTACCTTGTGGCAAACCACATGTAGGTGAAGTAGAAGAAGTTGAGAAGACTATACGACCGGAGGTGGAGGGAGAACAATCATCCCCACAAATCTTGGACACACCATATCTATCTTGAAGCTTTGTCCATAACTCATGAGCATCCCGAAACGGCATGAGTTGAAATATAACTACATTGCTCAAAGCATCGAAAAGCACATTACAGGCTTGAGCATTGAGATAAGAGTTTTTCTCATCCTCTGAAGATAATCTTTGGGGATCCTTTGGAGGAGAAAAACCCATATCTACAATTCGCTCTAAATTTGGGTCCATGACCCTAAAGAGATTAAGCAAGCGAATTACCCAAACATCAAAATTTGTGCCATCAAAACTAAGAGTGTCAGAGAATCCTAATCCTCTAGTCGACATCTTTACTCTCTAGGCGGTTAAGCCCAACAAAGAGAGACGAGGCTCTGATACCAATTGAAAGATCGTGGATGTCGCCTAGAGGGGGGGGTGAATAGGCGTTCTAAAATAATTACGGTAGAGGCTTGAACAAATGCAGAATAAACCTAGTGGTTAATTTGTCAAGCACAAAACCTACAACAACTAGGCTCACCTATGTGCACCAACAACTTATGCTAAGCAAGATAAGCAACTATGTGATAGCAAGATATATGACAAAGAACAATATGGCTATCACAAAGTAAAGTGCATAAGTAAAGGGCTCAGGTAAGAGATAACCGAGGCACGCGGAGACGCACGATGTATCCCAAGTTCACACCCTTGCGGATGCTAATCTCCGCTTGGAGCGGTGTGGAGGCACAATGCTCCCAAGAAGCCACTAGGGCCACCGTAATCTCCTCACGCCTCACACAATGCAAGATGCCGTGATTCCACTAAGGGACCCTTGAGGGCGGTCACCGAACCCGTACAAATGGCGACCCTTGGGGGCGGTCACGGAACCCGTACACTTTGGCAACCCTTGGGGGCGGTCACCGGTACCCGTCAAATTGCTCGGGGCAATCTCCACAACCTAATTGGAGACCCCGACGCTTTCCCGGAGCTTTACACCACAATGATTGAGCTCCGAACACCACCAACCATCTAGGGCGCCCAAGCACCCAAGAGGAACAAGCTCAAGGGAACCAAGCACCCAAGAGTAATAAGCTTCTCAAACTTCACTTCCACGTATCACCGTGGAGAACTCAAACCGATGCACCAAATGCAATGGCAAGGGCACACGGAGTTCCCAAGTCCTTCTCTCCCAAATCCCACCAAAGCAACTAATGCTAGGGAGGAAAATTAGAGGAAGAACAAAAGAAGAACACGAAGAACTCCAAGATCTAGATCCAAAGGGTTCCCCTCACAAAGAGGAGAAAGTGATTGGTGGGAATGTGGATCTAGATCTCCTCTCTCTTTTCCCTCAAAAACTAGCAAGAATCCATGGAGGGATTGAGAGTTAGCAAGCTCGAAGAAGGTCAACAATGGGGGAAGAACACGAGCTCAAAGGATAAGGTTCAATGGGGAAGAAGACCCCCTTTTATAGGTGGGGAAAATCCAACCGTTATGCTCACAGCCCGCACCAAGCGGTAGTACCGCTTGACATCACGGTACTACCGCTAGGGGTAGCGGTACTACTGCTAAGGGTAGCGGTACTACTGCTTGTGATCGGTACTAAAAAATTACATCCGTGCCTACCACCGCTGGACTTGTGACGAGTTTTTGGTCCCGAGCGAAGTAGCCACGAAGTAGCCGCGGTAGTACTGCTCCAAGCGGTAGTACCGCTCCCAAGAGCGGTAGTACCGCTCCCAAGGGCGGTAGTAAAAATTACTTCGCTCCTACCATGTAGTACCGCTGCAGCCTTTTCGAACACCAAAACTACCACAACTTCTGCATTCGGACTCCGAATTCGACGAAACCAAGTTTGTTGGTGAAGGAAATATGCCCTAGAGGCAATAATAAAGTTATTATTTATTTCCTTATTTCATGATAAATGTCGATCATTCATGCTAGAATTGTATTAACCGGAAACATGATACATGTGTGAATGCATAGACAAACAATATGTCACTAGTATGCCTCTACTAGACTAGCTTGTTAATCAAAGATGGTTATGTTTCCTAACCATGAACAAAGAGTTGTTATTTGATTAACAAGGTCACATCATTAGTTGAATGATCTGATTGACATGACCCATTCCATTAGCTTAGCACACGATCGTTTAGTATGTTGCTACTGCTTTTATCCATGACTTATACATGTTCCTGTAACTATGAGATTATGCAACTCCGTTTACGGAGGAACACTTTGGTGCTACCAAACGTCACAACGTAATCGGGTGATTATAAAGGAGTACTACAGGTGTCTCCAAAGGCAGATGTTGGGTTGGCGTATTTGAGATTAGGTTTTGTCACTCCGATTGTCGGAGAGGTATCTCTGGGCCCTCTCGGTAATACACATCACTGAAGCCTTGCAAGCATTACAACTAATGAGTTAGCTGTGAGATGATGTATTACGGAACGAGTAAAGAGACTTGCCGGTAACGAGACTGAACTAGGTATTGGATACCGACGATCGAATCTCGGGCAAGTAACATACCGATGACAAAGGGAACAACGTATGTTGTTATGCGGTCTGACCGATAAAGATCTTCGTAGAATATGTAGGAGCCAATATGGGCATCCAGGTCCCGCTATTGGTTATTGACCGGAGACGTGTCTCGGTCATGTCTACATTGTTCTCGAACCGTAGGGTCCGCACGCTTAAGGTTTCGATGACGGTTATATTATGAGTTTGTGTATTTTGATGTACCGAAGAAGTTCGGAGTCCCGGATGTGATCACGGACATGACGAGGAGTCTCGAAATGGTCGAGACATAAAGATTAATATATTGGAAGCCTATATTTGGAGTTCGGAATGGTTCCGGGTGAAATCGGGATTTTACCGGAACACCGGGGGGTTACCGGAACCCTCCCGGGGGTTATTGGGCCTTAGTGGGCCATGAGGGAGAAGAGGAAGGGCCGGCCAGGGCAGGCCGCGCGCCCCTCTCCCCAAGTCCGAATAGGACAAGGAGAGGGGGCGGCGCCCCCCCTTCCCTCTTCCCCTCCCCCAATCCTACTCCAACTAGGAAAGGGGGGGAGTCCTACTCCCGGTGGGAGTAGGACTCCTCCGGCGCGCCTCCTCCTTGAGCCGGCCGCACCCCCCTTGCTCCTTTATATACGGGGGCAGGGGGGCACCCTAGGACACACAAGTTGATCTACGGATCGTTCCTTAGCCGTGTGCGGTGCCCCCCTCCACCATATTCCACCTCGGTAATATCGTCGCAAAGCTTAGGCGAAGCCCTGCGCCGGTAGAACATCAAGATCGTCACCACGCCGTCGTGCTGACGGAACTCTCCTCCCGAAGCTCTACCGATTGGAGCCGAGGAGCGTCATCAAGCTGTCGTGTGTCAAGAACTCGGGGCGCCGAGTAACGGCGCCGGATCGGTCGGATCGCGAGGAGAACGTCGACTACTTCCTCTACGTTGTGATCGCTTCGCTTGGTCTCACGAGGGTACGACATCACTCTCCCTCTCGTTGCTATGCATCACCATGATCTTGCGTGTGCGTGGAAATTTTTGAAATTACTCGTTCCCCAACAGTGGCATCCGAGCCTAGGTCTTTATGGTTTGATGTTTTGCATGAGTAGAACACAAGTGAGTTGTGGGCGATACAAGTCATACTACCTACCAGCATGTCATACTTTGGTTCAGCGGTATTGTGAGATGAAGCGGCCCGACCGACATTACGCCAGACGCTTACGCGAGACTGGTTTCACCGCCACGAGCACTCATTGCTTAAAGGTGACTGGCGGGTGTCTGTCTCTCTCACTTTAGTTGAATCAAGTGTAGCTACGCCGGTCCTTGCGAAGGTTAAAACGGAGTCTATTTGACGAAGTATCGTTGTGGTTTTGATGCGTGGTGAGATTGGTTCTTGCTTAAGCCCGTAGCAGCCACGTAAAATTTGCAACAACAAAGTAGAGGACGCCTAACTTGTTTTTGCAGGGCATGTTGTGATGTGATATGGTCAAGACGTGATGCTATATTTTATTGTATGAGATGATCATGTTTTGTAACCGGTTATCGGCAACTGGCAGGAGCCATATGGTTGTCGCTTTATTGTATAAAATGCAATCGCCCTGTAATGCTTTACTTTATCACTAAGCGGTAGCGATAGTCGTAGAAGCATAAGATTGGCGAGACGACAACGATGCTACGATGGAGATCAAGGTGTCGCGCCGGTGACGATGGTGATCATGATGGTGCTGCGAAGATGGAGATCACGAAGCACAAGACGATGATGACCATATCATATCACTTATATTGATTTGCATGTGATGTTTATCTTTTATGCATCTTATCTTGCTTTGATTGACGGTAGCATTATGAGATGATCTCTCACTAAATTATCAAGAAGTGTTCTCCCTGAGTATGCACCGTTGCCAAAGTTCGTCGTGCCCAGACACCACGTGATGATCGGGTGTGATAAGCTCTACGTCCATCTACAACGGGTGCAAGCCAGTTTTTGCACACGCAGAATACTCAGGTTATACTTGATGAGCCTAGCATATGCAGATATCGCCTCGGAACACGGAGACCGAAAGGTCGAGCGTGAATCATATAGTAGATATGATCAACATAAGATGTTCACCATTGAAAACTACTCCATTTCACGTGATGATCGGTTATGGTTTAGTTGATTTGGATCACGTGATCACTTAGATGACTAGAGGGATGTCTGTCTAAGTGGGAGTTCTTAAGTAATATGATTAATTGAACTTAAATTTATCATGAACTTAGTACCTGATAGTATCTTGCTTGTCTATGTTTGATTGTAGATAGATGGCTCGTGCTGTTGTTCCGTTGAATTTTAATGCGTTCCTTGAGAAAGCAAAGTTGAAAGATGATGGTAGCAACTACACGGACTGGGTCCGTAACCTGAGGATTATCCTCATTGCTGCACAGAAGAGTTACGTCCTGGATGCACCGCTAGGTGCCAGGCCTGCTGCTAATGCAACTGACGATGTTAAGAACGTCTGGCAGAGCAAAGCTGATGACTACTCTATAGTTCAGTGTGCCATGCTTTACGGCTTAGAACCGGGACTTCAACGACGTTTTGAACGTCATGGAGCATATGAGATGTTCCAGGAGTTGAAGTTGATATTCCAACAGAATGCCCGGATTGAGAGATATGAAGTCTCCAATAAGTTCTATAGCTGCAAGATGGAGGAGAATAGTTCTGTCAGTGAGCACATACTCAAAATGTCTGGGTATTACAATCACTTGACTCAACTGGGAGTTAATCTTCCGGATGATTGTGTCATTGACAGAATTCTTCAATCACTGCCACCAAGCTACAAAGGCTTCGTGATGAACTATAATATGCAAGGGTTAGTAAAGACTATACCTGAGCTCTTCGCAATGCTAAAGGCTGCGGAGGTAGAAATCAAGAAGGAGCATCAAGTGTTGATGGTCAATAAGACCACTAGTTTCAAGAAGAAAGGCAAAGGGAAGAAGAAGGGGAACTTCAAGAAGAACAGCAAGCAAGTTGCTGCTCAGGAGAAGAAACCCAAGTCTGGACCTAAACCTGAAACTGAGTGCTTCTACTGCAAGCGCATCGATCACGGAAGCGGAACTGCCCCAAGTATTTGGCGGATAAGAAGGATGGCAAGGTGAACAAAGGTATATGTGATATACATGTTATTGATGTGTACCTTACTAGAGCTCGCAGTAGCACCTGGGTATTTGATACTGGTTCTGTTGCTAATATTTGCAACTCGAAACAGGGACTACGGATTAAGCGAACACTGGCAAAGGACAAGGTGACGATGCGCGTGGGAAATGGTTCCAAAGTCGATGTGATCGCGGTCGGCACGCTACCTCTACATCTACCTTCGGGATTAGTTTTAGACCTAAATAATTGTTATTTGGTGCCTGCGTTGAGCATGAACATTATATCTGGATCTTGTTTGATGCGAGACGGTTATTCATTTAAATCGGAGAATAATGGTTGTTCTATTTATATGAGTAATATCTGTTATGGTCATGCACCCCTGAAGAGTGGTCTATTTTTGATGAATCTCGATAGTAGTGATACACATATTCATAATGTTGAAGCCAAAAGATGCAGAGTTGATAATGATAGTGCAACTTATTTGTGGCACTGCCGTTTAGGTCATATCGGTGTAAAGCGCATGAAGAAACTCCATACTGATGGACTTTTGGAGTCACTTGATTATGAATCACTTGGCACTTGCGAACCGTGCCTCATGGGCAAGATGACTAAAACCCCGTTCTCCGGCACTATGGAGAGAGCAACAGATTTGTTGGAAATCATACATACAGATGTATGTGGTCCGATGAATGTTGAGGCTCGTGGCGGATATCGTTATTTTCTCACCTTCACAGATGATTTAAGCAGATATGGGTATATCTACTTAATGAAACATAAGTCTGAAACATTTGAAAAGTTCAAAGAATTTCAGAGTGAAGTTGAAAATCATCGTAATAAGAAAATTAAATTTCTACGATCTGATCGTGGAGGTGAATATTTGAGTTATGAGTTTGGTCTACATTTGAAATAATGCGGAATAGTTTCGCAACTCACGCCACCCGGAACACCACAGCGTAATGGTGTGTCCGAACGTCGTGATCGCACTTTACTAGATATGGTGCGATCTATGATGTCTCTTACAGATTTACCGCTATCGTTTAGGGGTTATGCTCTAGAGACAGCCGCATTCACACTGAATAGAACACCGTCAAAATCCATTGAGACGACACCTTATGAACTATGGTTTAGCAAGAAACCAAAGTTGTCGTTTCTTAAAGTTTGGGGATGCGATGCTTATGTGAAAAAGCTTCAACCTGATAAGCTCGAACCCAAATCGGAGAAATGTGTCTTCATAGGATACCCAAAGGAGACAGTTGGGTACACCTTCTATCACAGATCCGAAGGCAAGACATTCGTTGCTAAGAATGGATCCTTTCTAGAGAAGGAGTTTCTCTCGAAAGAAGTGAGTGGGAGGAAAGTAGAACTTGATGAGGTAATTGTACCTTCTCCCTTACTTGAAAGTAGTTTGTCGCAGAAACCGGTTTCTGAGACATCTACACCAAATAGTGAGGAAGTTAATGATATTGATCATGAAACTCCAGATCAAGTTACTACAGAACCTCGTAGATCAACCAGAGTAAGATCCGCACCAGAGTGGTATGGTAATCCTGTTCTGGAAATCATGCTACTAGATCATGATGAACCTACGAACTATGAAGAAGCGATGGTGAGCCCAGATTCCGCAAAATGGCTAGAGGCCATGAAATCTGAGATGGGATCCATGTATGAAAACAAAGTATGGACTTTGGTTGACTTGCCCGAGGGTAGGCAAGCAATAGAAAACAAGTGGATCTTCAAGAAGAAGACTGACGCTGACGGTAATGTTACTGTCTACAAAGCTCGACTTGTCGCAAAGGGTTTTCGACAAGTTCAAGGGGTTGACTACGATGAGACCTTCTCACCCGTAGCGATGCTTAAGTCTATCCGAATCATGTTAGCAATTGCCGCATTTGATGATTATGAAATTTGGCAAATGGATGTAGAGACTGCATTCCTGAATGGATTTCTGGAAGAAGAGTTGTATATGATGCAACCAGAAGGTTTTATCGATCCAAAGGGAGCTAACAAAGTATGCAAGCTCCAGCGATCCATTTATGGACTGGTGCAAGCATCTCGGAGTTGGAATAAACGCTTTGATAGTGTGATCAAAGCATTTGGGTTCATACAGACTTTTGGAGAAGCCTGTATTTACAAGAAAGTGAGTGGGAGCTCTGTAGCATTTCTGATATTATATGTAGATGACATATTACTGATCGGAAATGATATAGAATTTCTGGATAGCATAAAGGGATACTTGAATAAAAGTTTTTCAATGAAAGACCTCGGTGAAGCTGCTTACATATTGGGCATCAAAATCTATAGAGATAGATCAAGACGCTTAATTGGACTTTCACAAAGCACATACCTTGACAAAATTTTGAAGAAGTTCAAAATGGATCAAGCAAAGAAAGGGTTCTTGCCTGTGTTACAAGGTGTGAAGTTGAGTAAGACTCAATGCCCGACCACTGCAGAAGATAGAGAGAAAATGAAAGATGTTCCCTATGCTTCAGCCATAGGCTCTATCATGTATGCAATGCTGTGTACCAGACCTGATGTGTGCGTTGCTATAAGTTTAGCAGGGAGGTACCAAAGTAATCCAGAGTGGATCATCGGACAGCGGTCAAGAACATCCCGAAATACCCAAAAGCACTAAGGATATGTTTCTCGTATATGGAGGTGACAAAGAGCTCATCGTAAACGGTTACGTTGATGCAAGCTTTGACACTGATCCGGACGATTCTAAATCGCAGACCGGATACGTATTTACACTAAACGGAGGAGCTGTCAGTTGGTGCAGTTCTAAACAAAGCGTCGTAGAGGGATCTACATGTGAAGCGGAGTACATAGCAGCTTCGGAAGCAGCTAATGAAGGAGTCTGGATGAAGGAGTTCATATCCGATCTAGGTGTCATACCTAGTGCATCGGGTCCAATGAAAATCTTCTGTGACAATACTGGAGCAATTGCCTTAGCGAAGGAATCCAGATTTCACAAGAGGACCAAGCACATCAAGAGACGCTTCAATTCCATCCGGGATCTAGTCCAGATGGGAGACATAGAGATTTGCAAGATACATATGGATCTGAATGTAGCAGACCCGTTGACTAAGCCTCTTCCACGAGCAAAACATGATCAACACCAAGACTCCATGGGTGTTAGAATCATTACTATGTAATCTAGATTATTGACTCTAGTGCAAGTGGGAGACTGAAGGAAATATGCCCTAGAGGCAATAATAAAGTTATTATTTATTTCCTTATTTCATGATAAATGTTTATAATTCATGCTAGAATTGTATTAACCGGAAACATGATACATGTGTGAATGCATAGACAAACAATATGTCACTAGTATGCCTCTACTAGACTAGCTTGTTAATCAAAGATGGTTATGTTTCCTAACCATGAACAAAGAGTTGTTATTTGATTAACAAGGTCACATCATTAGTTGAATGATCTGATTGACATGACCCATTCCATTAGCTTAGCACACGATCGCTTAGTATGTTGCTACTGCTTTTATCCATGACTTATACATGTTCCTGTAACTATGAGATTATGCAACTCCGTTTACGGAGGAACACTTTGGTGCTACCAAACGTCACAACGTGAATCGGGTGATTATAAAGGAGTACTACAGGTGTCTCCAAAGACAGATGTTGGGTTGGCGTATTTCGAGATTAGGTTTTGTCACTCCGATTGTCGGAGAGGTATCTCTAGGCCCTCTCGGTAATACACATCACTGAAGCCTTGCAAGCATTACAACTAATGAGTTAGCTGTGAGATGATGTATTACGGAACGAGTAAAGAGACTTGCCGGTAACGAGATTGAACTAGGTATTGGATACCGACGATCGAATCTCGGGCAAGTAACATACCGATGACAAAAGGAACAACGTATGTTGTTATGCGGTCTGACCGATAAAGATCTTCGTAGAATATGTAGGAGCCAATATGGGCATCCAGGTCCCGCTATTGGTTATTGACCGGAGACGTGTCTCGGTCATGTCTACATTGTTCTCGAACCGTAGGGTCCGCACGCTTAAGGTTTCGATGACGGTTATATTATGAGTTTGTGTATTTTGATGTACCGAAGAAGTTCGGAGTCCCGGATGTGATCACGGACATGACGAGGAGTCTCGAAATGGTCGAGACATAAAGATTGATATATTGGAAGCCTATATTTGGAGTTCGGAATGGTTCCGGGTGAAATCGGGATTTTACCGGAACACCGGGGGGTTACCGGAACCCTCCCGGGGGTTATTGGGCCTTAGTGGGCCATGAGGGAGAAGAGGAAGGGCCGGCCAGGGCAGGCCGCGTGCCCTCCCCCAGTCCGAATAGGACAAGGAGAGGGCGGCGGCGCCCCCCCTTCCCTCTTCCCTCCCCAATCCTACTCCAACTAGGAAAGGGGGGGAGTCCTACTCGGTGGGAGTAGGACTCCTCCGCGCGCCTCCTCCTTGGGCCGCCGCACCCCCTTGCTCCTTTATATACGGGGCAGGGGCACCCTAGGACACACAAGTTGATCTACGGATCGTTCCTTAGCTGTGTGCGGTGCCCCGTCCACCATATTCCACCTCGGTCATATCGTCCAAAGCTTAGGCGAAGCCCTCGCGCGATAGAACATCAAGATCGTCACCACGCCGTCGTCTTGACGAACTCTCCCTCCCCGAAGCTCTACTGGATTGGAGCCCGAGGAGCATCATCAAGCTGTACGTGTGTCAAGAACTCGGGGGCGCCGGAGTAACGGCGCCGGGATCGGTCGGATCGCGAGGAGAACGTACGACTACTTCCTCTACGTTGTGATCGCTTTAACCCGGTCTCACGAGGGCGTAGACATCACTCTCCCCTCTCGTTGCTATGCATCACCATGATCTTGCGTGTGCGTAGGAAATTTTTTGAAATTACTACGTTCCCCAACAGTTGGAAAGCTAGCGACAAGGGCTAACACAATCTTGATAGAAATACCAATAATAAGCAAATGAGAAAAGGCCCAAAAGAAAATGGTGAGAACCCTTCCTCGGATAAGACCGGTAAAACCTCCAACACCGAAAACATCATAGAAGACGCATGCAAACTCCGTTTTCGATGAACTCAAGCTTGTCATCAAGATGACCATAAGCTCTAAGACTCACAAAGAGAACCAAACAAGAACCAAGAAACATGATGCAAGGATGCAATGGTTTGAGCTCTCGAAGAACGATACGATCAAGCTACTCACTTGAGAGCCCCCCTTGATAGTACGGCTATCGATCCTATAACCCGGTCTCCCAACTACCACCATGAGACAGGTAAAATAGAAAACCTATCAAGGGCAAACCTTTGCCTTGCACATGATCCACTTGAGCTAGATGATGACGATCTTGTCCTCCGCAAGATGGACCACCTTTCTTGATTGCGTTGGGTCGATGGAGACTAGATGATTGCTCCCCCATACTCTTCGGCACATCTTCACAAGTCCATTGACCCCACAATGGATGGCAAGCTTCAAGCACTTGATCTCTTCGTGATGCTACACTTGAACTTGCACATGACAATCTTGATGACGATCACTACTTGATGTCATCCTTTCCATGGGTTGTATGATATCTTCCTCTTGACGCAAGCCCATGGACATGTACCTAACCATGAAGGAAATATGCCCTAGAGGCAATAATAAAGTTATTATATATTTCCTCATATCATGATAAATGTTTATCATTCATGCTAGAATTGTATTAACCGGAAACATGATACATGTGTGAATGAATAAATAAACAACATATCACTAGTATGCCTCTACCAGACTAGCTTGTTAATCAAAGATGGTTATGTTTCCTGACCATGAACAAAGAGTTGTTATTTGATTAACGAGGTCACATCATTAGTAGAATGATCTGATTGACATGACCCATTCCATTAGCTTAGCACACGATCGTTTAGTATGTTGCTACTGCTTTTATCCATGACTTATACATGTTCCTATAACTATGAGATTATGCAACTCCCGTTTACCGGAGGAACACTTTGGGTGCTACCAAACGTCACAACGTAACTGGGTGATTATAAAGGAGTACTACAGGTGTTTCCAAAGGCAGATGTTGGGTTGGCGTATTTCGAGATTAGGTTTTGTCACTCCGATTGTCGGAGAGGTATCTCTGGGCCCTCTCGGTAATACACATCACTGAAGCCTTGCAAGCACTACAACTAATGAGTTGGTTGTGAGATGATGTATTACGGAACGAGTAAAGAGACTTGCCGGTAACGAGATTAAACTAGGTATTGGATACCGACGATCGAATCTCGGGCAAGTAACATACCGATGACAAAGGGAAGAACGTATGTTGTTATGCGGTCTGACCGACAAAGATCTTCGTAGAATATGTAGGAACCAATATGGGCATCCAGGTCCCGCTATTGGTTATTGACCGAGAATAGTTCTAGGTCATGTCTACATTGTTCTCGAACCGTAGGGTCCGCACGCTTAAGGTTTCGATGGCGATGCTTATTATGAGTTTATGTATTTTGATGTACCGAAGAAGTTCGGAGTCCCGGATGTGATCACGGACATGACGAGGAGTCTCGAAATGGTCGAGACACAAAGATTGATATATTGGAAGCCTATATTTGGAGTTCGGAATGGTTCCGGGTGAAAACAGGAATTTACCGGAGTACCGGGAGGTTACCGGAACCCCCCCGGTACTACATGGGCCTTAGTGGGCCTCGAGGGAGAAGAGGAAGGGCCGGCCAGGGGTGGCCGCGCGCCCCCTCCCCCCCCAGTCCGAATAGGACAAGGAGGGGGGGCGCCGCCTCTTCCCTCTTCCCCTCCCCAATCCTACTCCAACTAGGAAGGGGGAGTCCTACTCCGTGGGAGTAGGACTCCTCCCAAGCTGCGCCTCTAGGCCGGCCGCACCTCCCCCTCCCTCCTTTATATACGGGGCAGGGGGCACCCTAGGATACACAAGTTTGATCTACGGATCGTTCCTTAGCCGTGTCGGTGCCCCTCCACCATATTCCACCTCGGTCATACCATCGCGAAGCTTAGGCGAAGCCCTGCGCCGGTGAAACATCAAGATCGTCCTGCACGCCGTCGTCTTGTGGAACTCTCCTCGACACTCGGCTGGATCGAGTACGAGGGACGTCATCGAGCTGTCGTGTGTCAAGAACTGGGCGCCAAGTAACGGCGCCGGATCGGTCGGATCGCGAGGAGAACGTCGACTACTTCCTCTACGCCAGTGATCGCTTCGCCGAGTCTCACGAGGGTACGTAGACAACACTCTCCCTCTCGTTGCTATACATCACCATGATCTTGCGTGTGCGTAGGAAATTTTTGAAATTACTCGTTCCCCAACAGTGGCATCCGAGCCTAGGTTTTTATGGTTTGATGTTTTGCACGAGTAGAACACAAGTGAGTTGTGGGCGATACAAGTCATACTACCTACCAGCATGTCATACTTTGGTTCAGCGGTATTGTGAGATGAAGCGGCCCAGACCGACATTACGCGTACGCTTACGCGAGACTGGTTTCACCGCCACGAGCACTCGTTGCTTAAAGGTGACTGGTGGGTGTCTGTCTCTCTCACTTTAGTTGAACCGAGTGTGGCTACGCCCGGTCCTTGAAAAGGTTAAAACGGAGTCTATTTGACAAAGTATCGTTGTGGTTTTGATGCGTAGGTAAGAACGGTTCTTGCTAAGCCCGTAGCAGCCACGTAAAATTTGCAACAACAAAGTAGAGGACGTCTAACTTGTTTTTGCAGGGCATGTTGTGATGTGATATGGTCAAGACGTGATGCTATATTTTATTGTATGAGATGATCATGTTTTGTAACCGAAGTTATCGGCAACTGGCAGGAGCCATATGGTTGTCGCTTTATTGTATGAAATGCAAACGCCCTGTAATTGCTTTACTTTATCACTAAGCGGTAGCGATAGTCGTAGAAGCAATAGATGGCGAAACGACAATGATGCTACGATGGAGATCAAGGTGTCGCGCCGATGACGATGGTGATCATGATGGTGCTGCAGAGATGGAGATCACGAAGAACAAGATGATGATGACCATATCATATCACTTATATTGATTTGCATGTGATGTTTATCCTTTATGCATCTTATCTTGCTTTGATTGACGGTAGCATTATAAGATGATCTCTCACTAAATTATCAAGAAGTGTTCTCCCCGAGTATGCACCGTTGCCAAAGTTCGTCGTGCCCAGACACCACGTGATGATCGGGTGTGATAAGCTCTACGTCCATCTACAACGGGTGCAAGCCAGTTTTGCACACGCGAATACTCAGGTTATACTTGACGAGCCTAGCATATGTAGATATGGCCTCGGAACACGGAGACCGAAGGTCGGCGTGAATCATATAGTAGATATGATCAACATAATGATGTTCACCATTGAAAACTACTCCATCTCACGTGATGATCGGTTATGGTTTAGTTGATTTGGATCACGTGATCACTTAGATGACTAGAGAGATGTCTGTCTAAGTGGGAGTTCTTAAGTAATATGATTAATTGAACTTAAATTTATCATGAACTTAGTCCTGGTAGTATTTTGCAAACCATGTTGTAGATCAATAGCTCGCGTTGTTGCTTTCATATGTTTATTTTTGATATGTTCCTAGAAAACTGTGTTGAAAATGTTAGTAGCAATGATGCGGATTGGATCCGTGATCTGAGGTTTATCCTCACTGTTGCCTGTAAGAATTATGTCCTTAATGCACCGCTAGGTGACAGACCTATTGCAGGAGCGGATCTGCACGTTATGAGCGTTTGGCTAGCTCAATATGATGACTACTTGATAGTTTTGTGCACCATGCTTTATGGCTTAGAATCGGGACTTCAAAGATGTTTTGAACATCATGGACCATATGAGATGTTCCAGGAATTGAAGTTAATATTTCAAGCAAATACCCGAGTTGAGAGATATGAAGTCTCCAACAAGTTCTATAGCTAAAAGATGGAGGAGAATCGCTCAACTAGTGAGCATGTGCTCAGATTGTCTGGGTACTACAATCGTTTGAATCAAGTGGGAGTTAATCTTCCAGATAAGATAGTGATTGACAGAATTCTCTAGTCACCATCACCAAGTTAGTAGAACTTCGTGATGAACTATAGTATACAAGGGATGATAAAAAATGATTCCCGTGTTTTTCATGATGATGAAATCGATGAAGGTAGAAATCAAGAAAGAACATCAAGTGTTGATGGTTAACAAGACCACTAGTTTCAAGAAAAGGGCAAAGGGATGGAAGGGAACTTCAAGAAGAACGGCAAGCAAGTTGCTGCTCAAGTGAAGAAGCCCAAGTCTGGACCTAAGCCTGAGACTAAGTGCTTCTACTGCAAAGGAACTGGTTACTGGAAGCAGAACTACCCCAAGTATTTGGCGGATAAGAAGGATGGCAAAGTAAACATAGGTATATTTGATATACATGTTATGAATGGGTACTTTACTAATGTTTATAGCAACCCCTCGGTATTTGGTACTGGTTCAGTTGCTAAGAGTAGTAACTCAAAACGGGAGTTGCAGAATAAACAGAAACTAGTTAAGAGTGAAGTGACGATGTGTGTTGAAAGTAGTTTCAAGATTGATATAATCATCATCGCACACTCCCTATACTTTCGGGATTAGTGTTGAACCTAAATAAATGTTATTTGGTGTTTGCGTTGAGCATGAATATGATTTGATCATGTTTATTGCAATACGGTTATTCATTTAAGTAAGAGAATAAACTGTTATTCTGTTTACATGAATAAAACCTTATATGGTTACACACCCAATGAAAATGGTTCATGGGATCTCGATCGTAGTGATACACATATTCATAATATTGAAACCAAAAGATGCAAAGTTAATAATGATAGTGCAACTTATTTGTGGCACTGCCGTTTAGGTCATATTGGTGTAAAGCGCATAAAGAAACTCCATGCTGATGGGATTTTGGAATCACTTGATTATGAATCACTTGATGCTTGCGAACCGTGCCTTTTGGGCAAGATGACTAAACCTCCGTTCTCGGAACAATGGAACAAGCTACTTGACTTATTGGAAATAATACATACCGATGTATGCGATCCAATGAGTGTTGATGCTCGTGGCAAGTATCGTTATTTTTTGACCTTCACAAGATGATTTGAGCAGATATGGGTATATCTACTTGATGAAACATAAGTCTGAAATAGTTGAAATGTTCAAAGAATTTCAGAGTGAAGTGGAAAATCATCGTGACAAGAAAATAAAGTTTCTGCGATCTGATCGTGGAGATGAATATTTGAGTTACGAGTTTGGTCTTCAATTAAAACAATGTGGAATAGTTTCACAAATTTATGCCACCTGGAACACCACATCATAATGGTGTGTCCGAACGTCATAACCGTACTTTATTGGATATAGTACAATCTATGATGTTTCTTACCGATTTACCAATATCGTTTTGGGATCATGCATTAGAGACAGCTGCATTCACGTTAAATAGGCCACCATCTAAATCCGTTGAGACGACACTATACGAACTGTGGTTTAGCAAGAAACCAAAGTTGTCGTTTCTTAAAGTTTGGGGCTGCGATGCTTATGTGAAAAAGTTTCATCCTGATAAGCTCAAACCCAAATCGGAGAAGTGCGTCTTCATAGAATACCCAAAGGAAACTGTTGGGTACACCTTCTATCACAGATCCTAAAGCAAGATTTTCGTTGCTGAAAATGGATCCTTTCTAGAGAAGGAGTTTCTCTCGAAAGAAGTGAGTGGGAGGAAAGTAGAACTTGATGAGGTAATTGTACCTTCTCCCTTATTGGAAAGTAGTTCATCACAGAAATTTGTTCCTGTGACTACTACACCAATTAGTGAGGAAGCTAATGATGATGATCATGTAACTTCAGATCAAGTTACTACCGAATCTCATAGGTAAACCAGAGTGAGATCTGCACCAGAGTGGTACGGTAATCCTGTTCTGGTAGTCATGTAACTAGACCATGATGAACCTACGAACTATGAGGAAGCGATGATGAGCCCAGATTCATGAAATGGCTTGAGGCCATGAAATCTGAGATGAGATCCATGTATGAGAACAAAGTGTGGACTTTGGTGGAGTTGCCCGATGATCGGCAAGCCATAGAAAATAAATGGATCTTCAAGAGGAAGACGGACGCTGATAGTAGTGTTACTATCTACAAAGCTAGACTTGTCGAAAAAGGTTTTGACAAAGTTCAAGATGTTGAATACAATGAGATTTTCTCACTCGTATCGATGCTTAAAAGTCTGTCCGAATCATGTTAGCAATTGCCGCATTTTATGAAATCTGGCAAATGGATAAACAAAACTGCATTCCTTAATGGAGTTATTAAAGAAGAGTTGTATGTGATGCAACCAAGAGGTTTTGTCGATCCTAAAGGTGTTAACAAAATGTGCATCTATGGACTGGTGCAAGCATCTCGGAGTTGGAATATACGCTTTGATAAGTTGATCAAAGCATATAGTTTATACAGACTTGCAATGAAGCCTGTATTTACTAGAAAGTGAGTGGGAGCACTACAGCATTTCTGATAAGTATATGTGAATGACATATTGTAGATCGGAAATAATGTAGAATTATTCTGCAAAGCATAAAGGAGTGTTTGAAAGGAGTTTTTCAAAGAAAGACCTCGGTGAAGCTGCTTACATATTGAGCATCAAGATCTATAGAGATAGATCAAGACGCTTGATAAGTTTTTTCAATGAAGTACATACCTTGACAAGATTTTGAAGTAGTTCAAAATGGAACAGTCAAAGAAAGAGTTCTTGCCTGTGTTACAAGGTGTGAAATTGAGTAAGACTCAAAACCCGATCACGGCAGAAGATAGAAAGAGAATGAAAGTCATTCCTATGCCTTGGCCATAGGTTCTATAAAGTATGCCATGCTGTGTACCAGATATATTGTATACCCTGCACTGAGTTTGGCAAGGGAGTACAATAGTGATCTAGGAGTAGATCACTGGACAGCGGTCAAAATTATCCTTAGTAGAATAAGGATATGTTTCTTGATTATGGAAGTGACAAAAGGTTAAATGCGTAAAGGGATACGTCGATGCAAGTTTTGACACCGATCCGGATGACTCTAAGTCTCGATCTAGATACATATTGAAAGTGGGAGCAATTAGCTAGAGTAGCTTGTGCAGAGCATTGTAGATATAGAAAATTGCAAAATACATAACGGATCTGAATGTAAAAGACCCGTTGACTAAGACTCTCTCACAAGCAAAACATGATCACACCTTAGTACTCTTTGGGTGTTAATCACATAGCGATGTGAACTAGATTACAGAATCTAGTAAACCCTTTGGGTGTTGGTCACATGGTGATGTGAACTATGGGTGTTAATCACATGATGATGTGAAATATCGATGTTAATCACATGGTGATGTGATCTAGATTATTGACTCTAGTGCAAGTGGGAGACTGAAGGAAATATGCCCTAGAGGCAATAATAAAGTTATTATATATTTCCTCATATCATGATAAATGTTTATCATTCATGCTAGAATTGTATTAACCGGAAACATGATACATGTGTGAATGAATAAATAAACAACATATCACTAGTATGCCTCTACCAGACTAGCTTGTTAATCAAAGATGGTTATGTTTCCTGACCATGAACAAAGAGTTGTTATTTGATTAACGAGGTCACATCATTAGTAGAATGATCTGATTGACATGACCCATTCCATTAGCTTAGCACACGATCGTTTAGTATGTTGCTACTGCTTTTATCCATGACTTATACATGTTCCTATAACTATGAGATTATGCAACTCCCGTTTACCGGAGGAACACTTTGGGTGCTACCAAACGTCACAACGTGGCGGGTGATTATAAAGGAGTACTACAGGTGTTTCCAAAGGCAGATGTTGGGTTGGCGTATTTCGAGATTAGGTTTTGTCACTCCGATTGTCGGAGAGGTATCTCTGGGCCCTCTCGGTAATACACATCACTGAAGCCTTGCAAGCACTACAACTAATGAGTTGGTTGTGAGATGATGTATTACGGAACGAGTAAAGAGACTTGCCGGTAACGAGATTAAACTAGGTATTGGATACCGACGATCGAATCTCGGGCAAGTAACATACCGATGACAAAGGGAAGAACGATGTTGTTATGCGGTCGACCGACAAAGATCTTCGTAGAATATGTAGGAACCAATATGGGCATCAGGTCCCGCTATTGGTTATTGACCGAGAATAGTTCTAGGTCATGTCTACATTGTTCTCGAACCGTAGGGTCCGCACGCTTAAGGTTTCGATGACAGTTATTATGAGTTTATGTATTTTGATGTACCGAAGAAGTTCGGAGTCCCGGATGTGATCACGGACATGACGAGGAGTCTCGAAATGGTCGAGACACAAAGATTGATATATTGGAAGCCTATATTTGGAGTTCGGAATGGTTCCGGGTGAAAACAGGAATTTACCGGAGTACCGGGAGGTTACCGGAACCCCCCGGGTACTACATGGGCCTTAGTGGGCCTCGAGGGAGAAGAGGAGGGGCCGGCCAGGGGTGGCCGCGCGCCCTCTCCCCCTCCCAGTCCGAATAGGACAAGGAGGCGGCGCCCCCCTTTCCCTCTTCCCCCTCCCCCAATCCTACTCCAACTAGGAAAGGGGGGGAGTCCTACTCCCGGTGGGAGTAGGACTCCTCCGGCGCGCCCCCTCTAGGCAGGCCGCACCTCCCCCCTCCCTCCTTTATATACGGTGGTAGGGGGGCACCCTAGGATACACAAGTTTGATCTACGGATCGTTCCTTAGCCGTGTGCGGTGCCCCCCTCCACCATATTCCACCTCGGTCATACCATCGCGAAGCTTAGGCGAAGCCTGCGCCGATGAAACATCAAGATCGTCCTGCCACGCCGTCGTCTTGACGAACTCTCCCTCGACACTCGGCTGGATCGAGTCGAGGGACGTCATCGAGCTGTACGTGTCAAGAACTCGGGCGCCGAGTAACGGCGCCGGATCGGTCGGATCGCGAGGAGAACGTCGACTACTTCCTCTACGTTGTGATCGCTTCGCTTGGGTCTACGAGGGCGTGACAACACTCTCCCCTCTCGTTGCTATACATCACCATGATCTTGCGTGTGCGTAGGAAATTTTTTGAAATTACTACGTTCCCCAACAAACCATGGGATCATAGACCATGGGTTAGTACACAAAGTGCAATGGACAATGCTTACCATACCATGGGATCACTTGATCCCTCTCGGTACATCTTTTACGCTCTGTGAGTTGATCAACTTGATTCACTCTTGACTTAGTCTTGATCAACCTTGAATCTTTCCAACTCTCTTAGTTTGGATGATGTCTTGAAGGTAAACATGAATGATCACACAATCTTCTTCTTCTAGACATGCTTGCAATAAGCTCAACACTCACATGACCAATCTTTGGATAATTCCTTAATAGCACCGAGGTCATCACAAACTCTCCTTGAAACCAACAAATGGACTCCAAGAAAAGCCTATGGACAAACCCTTCAAATATAACTCAAGGCAACCATTAGTCCATAGAGATTGTCATCAATTGCCAAAACCAAACATGGGGGCACCGCATGTTCTTTCACTTTTGGTACCTTTGCTTATAGACGTATGCCTTTTGGTTTATGTAATGCACCTGCTACCTTTCAAAGATGCATGATGGCTATTTTTCTGATTTTTTTGAAAAGATTTGTGAGGTATTCATGGATGACTTCTCTGTCTATGGATCCTCTTTTGATGATTGTTTGAGCAACCTTGATCGAGTTTTGCAGAGATGCGAAGACACTAGTCTTGTCCTGAATTGGGAAAAGTGTCACTTTATGGTTAATGAAGGCATTGTCTTGGGGCACAAGATATCCGAGAGAGGTATTGAAGTTGATAAAGCCAAAGTTGATGCTATTGAAAAGATGCCATGTCCCAAGGACATAAAAGGTATAAGAAGTTTCCTTGGTCATGCCGGTTTTTATTGGAGGTTCATTAAGGACTTTTCTAAAATCTCTAGGCCTCTGAATAATTTATTGCAAAAAAGATATTCCTTTTGTCTTTGATGATGATTGTGTAGAAGCATTTGAAACACTTAAGAAGGCTTTGATCACTGCACCTATTGTTCAGCAATCTGATTGGAATTTACCTTTTGAAATTATGTGTGATGCTAGTGATTATGATGTAGGTGCTGTTTTAGGGCAAAGAGTTGATAAGAAATTGAATGTTATCCATTATGCTAGCAAGACTCTTGATACTGCCCAGAGAAATTATGCTACTACCGAAAAAGAATTCTTAGCAGTTGTGCTTGCATGTGATAAGTTTAGACCTTATATTATTGATTCCAAAGTTACTATTCACACTAATCATGCTGCTATTAAATATCTTATGGAAAAGAAATATGCTAAGCCTAGACTCATTAGATGGGTTCTCTTACTCCAAGAATTTGGCTTGCATATTATTGATAGAAAGGGAGCTGAGAACCCCGTTGCAGACAACTTGTCTAGGCTAGAGAATGTTCTTGATGACCCACTACCTATTAATGATAGTTTTCCTGATGAACAATTAGCGGTTGTCAATGCTTCTCATACTGCTCCTTAGTATGTTGACTATGCTAATTATATTGTTGCCAAATATATACCTCCTGGTTTCACATACCAGCAAAAGAAAAAGTTCTTTTATGATTTAAGACATTACTTCTGGGATGATCCACACCTTTATAAATAAGGAGTAGATGGTATTATTAGATGTTGTGTGCCTGAGCATGAACAGGAACAAATCCTACGCAAGTGTCACTCCGAATCCTATGGAGGACACCAAGCTGGAGATAGAACTGCACACAAGGTACTACAATCTGGTTTTTATTGGCCTACTCTTTTCAAAGACGCTTGTAAGTTTGTCGTATGTTGTGATGAATGTCAAAGAATAGGTAACATTAGTAGACGTCAAGAAATGCCTATGAATTATTCTCTTGTTATTGAACCGCTTGATGTATGGGGCTTTGATTATATGGGACCTTTTCCTGCCTCCAATGGTTATACACATATTTTAGTTGTTGTTGATTACGTTACTAAGTGGGTAGAAGCTATTCCAACTAGTAGTGCTGATCATAACACTTCTATTAAAATTCTTAAAGAAGTTATTTTCCCGAGGTTTGGAGTCCCTAGATATCTTATGACTGATGGTGGTTCACACTCATGGTGCTTTTCGTAAGATGCTTGCTAAGTATGATGTCATTCATAGAATCGCATCTCCTTATCACCCGCAGTCTAGTGGTCAAGTTGAGTTGAGCAACAGAGAGCTCAAATAATTTTGCAAAAGACTGTGAATAGATCTAGAAAGAATTGGTCCAAAAAACTTGATGATGCATTATGGGCCTATAGAACTGCATACAAAAATCCTATGGGTATGTCTTCATATAAGATGGTTTATGGAAAAGCATGTCATTTACCTCTTGAACTTGAACATAAAGCATATTGGGATGTTAAAGAACTCAATTATGACTTCAAACTTGCCGGTGAGAAAAGGTTATTTGATATTAGCTCACTTGATGAATGGAGAACCCAAGCATATGAGAATGTCAAGCTTTTCGAAGAAAAAGTCAAACACTGGCATGATAAGAGGATACAGAAGCGTGAGTTTAACGTAAGAGATTATGTGTTATTGTTCAACTCTCGTTTAAGATTTTTTGTAGGAAAATTTCTCTCAAAATGCGAAGGTCCCTACGTTATCGACGAGGTCTATCGTTTTGGCGCTATAAAAATCAACAACTTCAAAGGCACAAACTCGAGGGTGGTAAATGGTCAAAGAATTAAACATTATATTTCAGGTAATCCTATCAATGTTGAAACTAATATTATTGAAACCATAACCCCTGAGGAATACATAAGAGACACTTTCCAGAACGTTCCAGACTCCGAAAAGGCATAGGTATGTGGTACGGTAAGTAAACCGACTCCAAAACAACTCTAATGGCAATTTTTATCAGTTTTGGATTATTTAAGGATTTTAGGAAGAAAGAAGTAGTCCGAAGGGACACGAGGCTCCCACGAGAGGAGGGCCCCCTGTGAGGGCACTCCCCTGTCTCATGGGCACCTCGTGTGGCTCCTGACTCCGTTTTCTTGTATGTTACATATTTTGGTCGGTAAAAATTCATTATATATACTCCCGAAGGTTTTGACCATCGTATCACGCAAATATCCTCTGTTTTTGTTTCGAGCTGTTTCTGTTTCAGATCTAGAGCATCATGTCATCTCCAAGCGCTCCCAAGGACAAGTTTTTCAAGAGGGTTATCAACCCCTATCTTGCAGAGGTGCTGCATCACCCTCAAACCATTGAGATGCGTGAGGGGGTGTTGCACATCCGCGATGTGGAGGGACCAAGGCGTACCGGGGGCATGGAGACAAAGCTCGAAGGTATGGAGCAAGAAGTTTTCAAGTGTCAGGGGATGGCGGAGTGTGGACTCAACGCCAACCAGATGATGATCACGGAGTTCACTAACAACCACAAGTTGGATGCCAAAGTCATTGGCGAGACCATCTTCAAGCTTCAAGAGAAAATCGAACACCTCCAAGCCCAGATCTATGACCTGCAAAACCAGAACTGTGAGTATGAATGTAGATTTAAAAGGACGAGTATGGCTGCAGATTTAAGGATCCTGGAGACTCGATCATCCTTTTATGATGGAGAGCCTATGCCTTGGAAGACGGACGACAAGACTACATCATCAACAACTCCTACTTCACCACCTCCGGAGAAATAATCACATTGGTATGGGCACTCCCCTTGGAAACTGCCAAGCTTGGGGGAGGTGCCCCGGTATCGTATTACCATCACACTCCTATCTTTACCGCTTTATTTAGTTCGATCCTTTTAGTAGTATCTTGATCTTTCAGTAGTTGAAGTTTTTGATATCAAGTAGTTTTGAGTTTTGCTTTGTGATCTCTTTTTGTAATCGAGTCTGTGTGCTATCTATAATAAAGATTAGTGTTGAGTCAAGGGCTTTGCTATGTTGCTATGATCCTGAGAAAGTAGAAAGAACAAAAGAGTTCATATTGATCTTATGGATAGTGATAACTTCACACATAGAAAGTATGAGGCATAAAAATTGTTGAGAGTTGATGAACGTAGCCTTGGTCATCGTTGCAATTAATAGGAAGTGATAAGGAAAGAGGGGTTCACATATAAATATATTATCTTGGACATCTTTTATGATTGTGAAGCACTCATTAAGTATGACATGCTAAAAGAGTTGACGTTGGACAAGGAAGACAACGTAATGGTTTATGTTTTCCGACATCTCAGTTAAAGTATATTGTCATTGACCTTCCAAACATGTTGAGCTTGCCTTTCCCCCTCATGCTAGCCAAATTCCTTGCACCAAGTAGAGATACTACTTGTGCTTCCAAATATCCTTAAACCCAGTTTTACCATGAGAGTCCACCATACCTACCTATGGATTGAGTAAGATCCTTCAAGTAAGTTGTCATCGGTGCAAGCAATAAAAATTGCTCTCTAAATATGCATGACTTATTAGTGCAGAGAAAATAAGCTTTGTATGAACTTGTTGTGGAAGTAATAAAAGCGACGGACTGCATAATAAAGGTCCACATACAAGGGGCAACATAAAGTGACGTTCTTTTGCATTGAGATTTTGTGCATCAACCCTAAACGCACATGACAACCTCTGCTTCCCTCTGTGAAGGGCCTATCTTTTACTTTATGTTTCACTTTATGCTTGAGTCAAGTTGATCCTCACCTTTCCCTTTTTCATTTTATCCTTTGGCAAGCTCCTCGTGTTTGAAAGATCATGATACATATATCCAATTGGATGTAAGTTGACATAGGCTATTATTGTTGACATCACCTAAAGGTGAATACGCTGGGAGGCAACACAATAAGCCCCTATCTTTCTCAGTGTCCGGCTAAAACTCTATAACCACAAGTATTGCGTGAGTGTTAACAATTATAGGGACTACACGATAGTTGAGTATGTGAGCTTGCTGAAAAGCTCTAATATTGACTCTTTCTGATATTACAATAAATTGCAATTGCTTCAATGACTGAGATTATAGTTTGTTAGTTCCCAATGAAGTTTTTGAACCATACTTGACATTGTGAATTGCTTATTAGTTGAACATAGGAAATCATATGACAAAATCCATATATGTTGCTGTTATTAGAATGATCATGATGCCCTCATGTCCGTATTTTATTTTTTATCGACACCTCTATCTCTAAACATGTGGACATATTTTTCGATTTGGCTTCCGCTTGAGGACAAGCGAGGTCTAAGCTTGGGGAGTTGATCGTCCATTTTGCATCATGCTTTTATGTCAATATTTATTGCATTATGGGCTGTTATTACACATTATATCTCAATACTTATGGCTATTCTCCTTATTTTACAAGGTTTACCATGAAGAGGGGGATGCCGACAATGGAATTCGGCTGAAAAAGGAGCAAACGTTGAAACCTATTCTGCACAACTCCAAAAAAACTGAGACTCCACGAAACAACTTTTCAGATTTAATAAGAATTTTTGGGCAAAAGAAATAGGCCAGGGGGCCCACACCTGTCCAGGAGACAGGCGCCCCCCTAGGGCGCGCCCCTATCTCCTGGGCTCCCTGGTGGGCCTCCGGCGTCCATCTTCTGCTATATGAAGGGTTTTCCCCTGGAAAAAATCGTGGGCAAGCTTACGGGATGAAACTCCGCAGCCACGAGGCGGAACCTTGGCGGAATCAATCTAGGGCTCTGGCGGAGCTGTTCTGCCGGGGACACTTCCCTCCGGGAGGGAGAAATCATCACCAACTTCATCACCAACGATCCTCTCATCGGGGGGGGGGGGGTTCAATCTCCATCAACATCTTCACCAGCACCATCTCATCTCAAAACCCTAGTTCATCTCTTGTATCCAATCTTGTATCAAAAGCACAAATTGGTACCTATGGGTTGCTAGTAGTGTTGATTACTCCTTATAGTTGATGCTATTTGGTTTACTTGGTGGAAGATCATATGTTCAGATCCTTTATGCATATTATTACCCCTCTGATTATGAACATAAATATGCTTTGTGAGTAGTTACGTTTGTTCTTGAGGACATGGGTGAAGTCTTGCTATTAGTAGTCATGTGAATTTGGTGTTCGTTCGATATTTTGATGAGATGTATGTTGTCTCTCCTCTAGTGGTGTTATGTGAACGTCGACTACATGACACTTCACCATTACTTGGGCCTAGAGGAAGGCATAGGGAAGTAATAAGTAGATGAGGGGTTGCTAGAGTTACAGAAGCTTAAACCCTAGTTTATGTGTGGCTTCATTAGGGGTTGATATGGACCCATACGTTTAATGCAGTGGTTAGGTTTACCTTAATACTCCTTTTTGTAGTTGTGGATGCTTGCAATAGGGGTTAATCATAAGTGGGATGCTTGTCCATGTTAGGGCAGTACCCAAGTGCCGGTCCACCCACATATCAAATTATCAAAGTACCGAACGTGAATCTTATGAACGTGATGAAAACTAGCTTGACGATAATTCCCAATGTGTCCTTGGGAGCTCCTTCTTCATTATTAGATTTTGTCCAGGCTTATCCTTTGCTACATAAAGGATTGGGCCACCTTGCTGCACTTTATTTACTTTATTTACTTTTGCTCGTTACTATTTATCTTATCACAAAACTATCTATCACCTACTATTTCAGTGCTTGCAGAGAAAACCTTACCGAAAACCGCTTATCATTTCCTTCTGCTCCTCGTTGGGTTCGACACTCTTACTTATCGAAAGGACTACGATAGATCCCCTATACTTGTGGGTCATCATTGTGCAGAAGCACTAGCTCTTCCAACTCCTCTTCCTCTGCCTTGTGCTTGTGCAGAAGCACTAGCTCCTCCAACTCCTCTTCCTCTAGCTGCTATGTTGGCCCTGTGCTCAACTACAAATGCACTTTCCTCTTGAATTTGGTGTATCCTAGTAACATGAATTCCTTGTGTTGTTCCCGATACAAAGAAACAATGGTAATGCCAGGTTTTCATGAAAATGTAGTTTGAAGGAATAGAAAAATGTGAAATTGTGGCACAAGTACCTCAAGTGATAAAATATGTACCATGTTGTTTTCAACCTATGTTGGGTCCAAATTTAGCCTCATAGTTCTGTTCTGAATGTGCTGCAACATCATACAAGAGCATGTCAGTTATTGTTATGTTTCTTTTGTTGTAGTAATTACTAATGGAAACTTACAGTTAGAATTATAGGGAAGTCAACATCTCCATTCTCATCAATAACCATCTTTAACTTCTTTTTCTTAGCTTGCTCCCTCATTTGCTCTATTTGCTCCCTCATTTTGTTAGTGGGCTTTCTCTTCCTTCCCCTCCTACTATGTGATTCTGTCTCCTCAGTTGCAGCATTCTCTGTATGCTCACTTCCAACATTATTTGTTCTGCCATCAGGTTGATCACATCCAACATTATCTGTTCTGCCATGTTCAGGTTGATCACTTCCAAATTCCCTAGTCTGCTCATTTTGATCTTCTTCTTCTCTTAGTACAATAGCTTTCAACTTTGAGCAAGCACTTTTGTTATGACCAGCTTCTTTGCAGTAGCCACAGTGCATAATAGCCCCATGTCTACTAAGTTTAGTGCCATCTTTAGTCTCCTCTGGTTGCTTCCTTCTATTCTTTCTTCTCCTTTCAGATCTTTTCTCATATAGTAGTGGCAATATAGGTACTGCATGTACATGAGCCCGCCCATCTTTGTCCCTGGTAGGATATACTTGAACTTCATAAGCTGACAAGTATGTTTGCACTGAGTAGCTGTGATTACCTGAATCGGATTATTAAGAGATTACGACTTGACTGAATTTGAGTAAGCCATGTAATCGTTGTTGTTCTCCTGCTCGGGGTTCACCTACTGCCGCTGATTGTTCTGAAGACAGTAATTGCAGGCTTGCCGTGTAGCCCATGCTCGGACATATTGTGGACAGATTGTGAAGCATTTCTGAGACCTGACTAGAGCCTGACTTAGACAAAGTCACAATCCTTCCTTGCAGAGGATGCTGAACAATACAATCCGAGTAGAGGAACCAATTTATTGCGCGAACGTTGATTGACTGCAACCTGTAATTACCAGTTGAATGACATTATTAAAAGAATGCGACTTGACTGAATTAAAAGTGCTACCTGGTCCTGGTCGTGGCACCTCCCATCAGAAGTCCTACCCTTCCCGGAGCTGATTGAGAGGGGTGAGGTCGGGCAAGTCGGACGGCGTCGACCTAGTCGGCGGTGGTGGTAGGGGAGCTCGCAGACGCGGCGGCGCGTCGAGGGAAACGGGGGGCGGTGGCGTGGGAGAAGGGGAAGAAGAGGGAACGTGAGATGAAGGATGACCTCTGGGACCCACGTCGGAGGAGAGATTTTCGGTTTTGAGGGTACAATTTATTTAACAAAAAAAGTGTACACTGTAATTTGTTTGTTCAAATTCATGTACTCCTTTGATTTAAAGTATTATACACATTAGTCCTTATTATAATGTAAAGGTAATGAACCATCTCTGTGTACTAGCTCCTGTCACCGCCATGTTTTTTTTATACTCCACCAGTTTCTAAATATAAACTCTTTTAGACATTTCAATACGGACTACATACAGATATGTATAGACATACTTTAGAGTGTAGATTCACTCATTTTGCTCCGTATGTAGTCCATATTAAAATTTCTAAGAGGTCTTATATTTAGAAATGGAGGGAGTACAAACAAAATTCTCATATGCCGAATCATTTGCATGTTTTTTGGAGAGATTTTTTTTCTGAGAACTAGATACGATTTATGTGTTCTCGTATAACAAGTTTTGTTGCTAAAAATTTGTGAAAACAACCAGAAGTGAGATTTGGGAGACCCTATGGAAAATACGATGCATGCTCTAAATATTGGGTCTCTTTGTACAAATTTACGGAATGTTTGTTTCTAGGACTAGCAATGCCACATTTAGTTACTTTTTTGTTGTTAAATTTGTGTATTATGACTCTATGAGTGCAGCGTGAAGCATCCTTGTTGAATTCGACCAATCGCAACCCTGACAACTTTGTTCACTTCTGCCTCCAGTGTGATTTCCTGGGCACATATATATTCGATAGTTATAAAATTACATGTCCCCCGGTATTGGCGTTTGAGGTTTTGGGTTCATGGTAGTGTTTGGAATTCTTTGGACTGCAAGATCAAGCCACATAGTAGAATGTTTCTCATACTAAATCCATGTTCAACAAATTTGGATCCATTCATCACCATCGTCTTTCGTTTGAACTCATCAACATAATTACTTCTAGTGTGTTTAATATGTGTGTTTACTTTGGCTATACTTAAGAAGAGTGAAAGTCCGTAAAAATCATAAATTTAAAATAATATTCTCAATGCTAACCTTAACTATTAATAGTAAAAATTGTTCCATCTTTATATACGTGCATCATGCTCCGATTTTAAATATATAAATTTAGGAACTAAGAAATATTTGCAAATCTAAAATATACTATTTTTTTTACTTCTCTTCTGGAGGCAAGAACTTCCGGCTGCTTCTTATGTTGTTCAATGCATTCAATCTCGCCAAGAAAAGGGACAAGATTGATCTTTTATTTTGCTTGTTCCTGTTTCTGTATGACTCTTTGGGCGGGGTCTTGAGGTATTTTAGAGATGGATGTTCAAACTCCCGGCTCTACATCATTAAGATGCACATCATTATTTTTATTTAGACTAGTGTGAACATTAAGTGTATCCTTCCATGCTTAAGATCCCAGGAATCAAGTATGTAAAATACCATCAATTGTTTCATGTTGGACTTACATTTCACATATCCATATTCCTTTGGATGATAAGCTCAGCGCGAAACCTAGAGCTTGAGTTGCAATTACTGGTCATTTTATAGGATAAATTATTCTATCATAACAGTGAAGATCACACTAGTGAGTCTATTTCGAGGCCTCTAGACTGGTTTTAATTTAAGCTAATTAGTGGTCACTACCTCCTACTCCCTCCGTTCCAAAATAGATGACCCAACTTTGTACTAACTTTGCTAAGTTAGTACAAAGTTGGGTCATCTATTTTGGAACGGAGTGAGTAGAATTTGGCACAAAAATATATATCTCGCTTACTGTGAACACAACGTCACGCTCGCCTACATGCATCACGAGGTTGACCGGACCAATATACTCTTAGAGTGGGTCCAAGAACTATTACTCCCTCCTTCCATCTTTATAGGGCCTAATGCGTTTTTCAAGACCGCCATTGACTATTGAAAAGATTAATAATACATGAGATGTATAATGCGAAAATTATATCATTTGAGGCTCCTTTCATATACGAATTCGAGGGTATGCTTTGTGTAACTTGCATGTCATATATTATCGCTCTAACGCTTGGTCAAAGTTAGCCTCGAAAATCGCATTAGGCCTTATATAGATGGAAGGAGGGAGTACATGGGTTTTTCTTTCAGTTATGGCGGTATGTCTCCTAGAGTGAACTATTGCACGGTTTTTTCTTTTATTGTAACGCTCAGTTGCTCCTAGTGGGACCAAGGACTTATGTTGCCTTTTTTCTGTTTTTTTGGTTTTATGTGTAGGCTGCTATGTGTCGCTTGCATTGATTGACCTAAATCAACTTTTCATTTTCTGGGTTCTTCTCAATGTTTGTTTTATTTATTTACTTAGTCTTTATTTTCCTGTTTCTTTCTATATTTTTACTTTTCTATTTCTGTCTCCTTTTCATGTTGTTCTCTTTTCCGTTTTTCTTTTCATGTGTTTTTCTTTTTTGTGTGGTTTTTGTTTCCCACTTTTTTATGTTTCTTTTTAAATATTTTTGTGCATTTTATATGCATACCTCCTAAAATATACCTTTTAATTTTTATAAATACTCCCTCCGTTCTAAAATAGATGATCCAATTTTGTACTAAAGTTAGTACAAAGTTGGTCATCTATTTTAGAATGGAGGAGTACACCTTAACATTTTATAAATACATGTTGAGCATTGTCTAAATACATGAAGACCATTTTTTAAATGTGGAACATTAATGCACGAAGAACATTGTACAAATAATAAATGATGGAGATTGCCCAAATAATTTTGAACATTTTTAAGACATGTTGAAATTTTTAATACACTCTGAAAATATTTAAATACACAATAAATGGTTGTTCGAATAAAGTTTACCATTTTTAACACACACTGAACACTTTTAAATACAAGGTAAACATATCCCATGAAAATAGGACGGCCCAATAAGAAGGAACTGCAGGCTATGTAGCGTTATTACACGCAATTGGCGAGATATAGCAGCTCCCATGGAAAAGTTCAGTGTGTATTCTGAAAATGTTCATCGTATCTCAAAAAGTTCAGTAAGTATTTCAAATATGTTTAACATATATTAGGTTTATTTTGAAAGCTTCAGTGTGCATTTTGAAAATGTTCACCATATAATAAAAAAGTTCAGTAAGTATTAAGAGGATATTTAAAGTTTATTAGAAAACTTGCCATATACAGAAAAATATTCATGGTATATTAGAAAGTTGTATTGGAAACGGTGTATATTAAAAGAATGTTTATGTGACACAAAATTATAGAAAAAGAAAAGGTGCAGAATAAAAAACTGAAATACACACCAAGAGAAAACTAGACCCCAAATGGCGCGACTTCAGTAGTAGCATGGAGAATTTTGGACTGGGAGTGGGTCACTGTAGTTGGGCCTAAGCTTTCTGGTGGTAGTGATGTTCCCTCGCTGCTTGCTGCCACGCGTCTCCATGTACGGCGATCTTGAAACATGTTGATGTTAAACCATGCTAGCGGAAAAATAGTCATCCGAATCTTTTTTTGTTTTGAAGTGTTGTGTTTCTCACTTTAATATGTTGCCTTGCTTCTACTTATGGATCTTTGATACGGTGGTCAAGGCTTGAACCTGGATTCATCAAGCTAGGAGAGTTGTTCCTTCTTCTTTTTCTTTTTTGCGTTTGTCGACTTCTTCAGGTGGGCTATATGGAAGGTCTTCAATTTAGTTAGTGCTTAATTAATAATAAGAAGTATCATAGTGATGTCTATGTTTTAGTCGCACCCAAAGTCACTTGAGTGATTAAGCTAGGTGTGCTTTCACGGGTAGTTCCGGGCTCATAAATCGTAGCACAGTTCAATCATATCTTTTGTTTGACTTAGTGCTTTCTATTTGTACATCTGCAAAGCCGTAAGTTTAATGCACTTATGCTTACTTGTGTTAGATCCCATGCCTTTTGGCCTTTTGGGTGTCTTCTACTTGTTCTCCCATTTTGCTTTTAGAACCTAATACTATGTTATTTAAATTGGTTGGATTTTGCATTCATTTTCTTTTTTATGCTCCATTAACATTTTATCAGACCTACCAGAAAGTCCTTTGATTTAAATCCTCCATGTATATAGAATAGAAAAAGTTTGGTACATCACAAAATGTCTGACCTGGATGACATGAACTCCCCCTATTAAATTAACGCTCCAGCCGATTCATCCAAAAGTCTGAACTATGGGAGATGGCCAAACATTATACCTCAACACCCCCCTCACGTCTATGCTCTTTTGGAGTTTACGACGTGGGCACTGGAAGCGGGGGCAGACCGTAATTATTTATTGTGTTTTCTGGTTTTCGAGGCCTGAACATCTTGGTTGCAAGTTTATGCACCTAACCAGTTCACCCATGAATACGAACTAATGAAGAGAAGTGGCAATATATTTCAACAACCCCCCTCACGTCTAGGCTATTTTAGTCCTTAGACGTGGGATCGATGTAGGCTGTAGAACTATTTTTTTAATACTGCATTGGCATTGTACGTCTTGAACTCAGGACCTCTTGGCTCGGACAACATATTTGAATTCATGCGCCAGCTAGTTGCTCTAAAAGTCTAAACCGATGGAGAGAAGCGGGCAATATCTTTCAATACACCCTCTATATATCAAAGTAGTCTAACATTTCAATGATGTTGCTGAGCATTGTATTTCCTTGTAGGCATGGTCGCAGTACTGCAGCAGTGACAAATTAGAGTGTAACATACAAAGTGATCAGCTAGTTCCACGTGTCAACACGCACATCACGACTTTATTTTTTATGTATATGCGTATACGGAACACACGTACTTGAGATGCAGATACATACATAGCGCACCGTCCTCTCTTCTCCCTGCCTTGCTTGCAGTATGGACTAAGGTTGCAAGCTCAGAACATATATCAACACAGCAGAAAGAAATACACAAAATATAAAACTTTTGGGCACGAATCATGATGGTGTCTCTTGACAGACACTACTGTCTACTGTGTTGTCAGCCTCGAGATTAGTAATGTGTGCCCCAGATCTTGATGATTGTGTGCTACAATGCGTTGCTAAGCTATAGTACCACACTCTGGAAGGTCTGGGGGGACACGTAATCACCATCTGCCATTGGCAAGAGTGATTATGCATGATTGACACAGCATGCATGCATGCAGGAGCACTGGCAGATAATGGCGTGCATGCATGGCGACCACAATGATAATCTCCCATGGCATGTGTGCTGCTAGCTCTTGATGGATGGTCACTCGATTTCAGCTGCCATTGTGCATCACCATCTCCTGGATGCCTTGATCTCTGTGTTGCTTTGTTAATCTTTGTCTAGCTCTTTATTTTTTGAACTAATCTTTGTCTAGCTCCTGACATAATCGGTAGTGTTTACTACTGCTCAAGTGAGTAATTATCTGCTTGATGATAGAAGCCTTCTTGCTGCTTCAAAAGAAGAACAGAGCTAAGTCCAGGGTCCATTTTTCTGAAGGAAACATTGGATTTCAGTCCAGAAAAAAAAAGGAAACACTGGATTTCTCCACCAAATGGCAAACAGAAAAGGACATTTAGTTAGGAAATTTTCAATGCCTTACTAGTTACTCCCTACGTCCCATAATATAAGAGCGTTTACTGACACTACTCTACTTATCATGAAACATAATGTCCTTTTACAAGTCCAGTGTGGCTCCTTGATTCAGGGGAGGCAGAGTGCAGATTCTAACTTGTAGATCAAGATGAAACCTGAATCATTTCTGAAGAAAAGAAAGTTGCCACTGCTTGTTGTCACCTTAGATGTGCTTTTGAGAAGTTCCTCAAAAGAGGCAACAAGTCATCCTTTGACGCCTTCATGTTACGTACAGTTTAGTCAATGGGCCTGACACACTTCTCCCAAGCAAAAACCATTCTGACACGCACACAATAACTACACAATGCCGCCGCAAAAAAAAAAAAAAACTACACAATGCAACAAAAAAAACCATCCGTTCAGGTACTTGTTCATACAGCCACTATGATCTACGTCTGCAGCCAATATGATTGTGCCTTACAGAGCACATCTGCATATTTTCAAAACCGAATGGAGGACTAAGATTCTTTGGCTTCTGTAGCCATAAGGCTAAGTCTGCTGCTGCTGCTGCTGCTTTTTTCTTTTCTTCTTTACCTTTTCTTTCCATTCCATGACAGCTCAGTAGTTTCTGACTGATATGTTGCTCTAAATTCCACCGGCAAGACTGCTGAGGGACCTGTTACTTTCAGTGCTGGGAATTAGTTAAAAGTGTGAAACCTAACTTTAATCTATCGGTCCTGCTGCATATGCTCCTGTCCCTTTCCAGCCTCTGCTCTACTGAGTACTGACTGACGAGTCAAACTGATCAGCAAGACAGCGGGCAATGCCTGATTCGATAGCGGTACATTTGTTAATGCTAAGCGTGGCCCTTGGTATTACAGTCAATATTTTAAATAGCGCGCTACAAAATATAGCGAGGCCCTTCTCTAAATGCTACACAAGTTATAGCGCGCTAATAGCATGCTATATTTCAAAATAGCGTTTGCAAAAAAAAACAAATATATCTAGAAATAAAGTATTTAAGCAACTAAATTTTTCATAGGAGCAAGCAATATATGCATAAGGGCCAAATCCAGCACATAAAAATAGTAAGTCTCAAACATTAACAACCATAGTTTTAAGAGTCTCTAACATCAACAGCCACCGGGCAGCCACAGGGCTTGCTGATTAGGTCTCGTGGGAGAATCGATAAAAGGAGTGTGAAAGCTAGTGGTGGTGGGTTGGTTTTGGCCTCTTTGGGCCGATGGGCTGTGCTTATTTCAGTTTTGCATGGTCTGCGTCGTAACGTTACAACGTTACAACGTTATAAGCGTGTGTAGCGCTAATTACGCGATTAGCGGCGTGGCGTCGATTTTGCCAAAACGTAACGTCTCCCTTTCAAATATGCTATAACCGCGTTATAACGGCGAAATAGCGTGCTATTTAAAATATTGATTACAGTACATACTTAATCACATGTTTTAATCATGTGAATTGCATGCTTGTTCATGCTTTTCACCGTAGCTGTCATGTCCATACACTGAACTCATTTGCAGAGCTACTGAACTGCTGATCTGTACCATCTATGCTGAAAATTGCTACTGTCGACATGGATCGGTCGTTAATGTTTCCTACCAAACCCGATAAACAATCACTTATATCTGTTGGCGTAGGTCATTAATTGCTCCCTCAACTATTTGTGGATTCCAGATTTGGTTAATGAACTCCAATGAAAGGCATCTTCAGCACTTTGTTTTAAATCAGACTAATTTGGTCCCAAACCTCAGCCAAAGCGGTAGAAACGATTGGGTGATGCCGCTTTCACACATGTGCATTAGTGCATAGTAAGAAGAGGGGAGAGCCATGCAGTAGAACAGATGATTTTCCAGGGGTTTACTATAGTAAATATTCTTCATACCATGGACGTCAAAATTAATATAGTAAACTACAATAGTAGATATTTATTGTAATTTAAAATATTTACATTCCCTTATTTTTGTGAACTCTTTTTTTGTTCTTTGAAGAATATGTTCTTTCCTTGATTTTTATTCATTCTGTCATGCACATAAAAATGGCAAAATGGAAGAGGATCCAGTACGATTAATTCTTTTCCAACCAATATGATTGTGCCCATACGAAGCATGCTTCAAAATCGAATGGGCCAAGATTTACTAGGCCTCTGTACCACTAATGTTTCTTTTGGTTTTGCAGTTTTTTCTTGCGAGGATAACTAGAGACATGTTGCTCTAAATTTTGTCAGCAGCATAGCTGAGCGACCTGTTACTTTCATGCTAGGAGTTGGTTAAAAGTCTGCCTAACTTTCCCCTGTGAATCCTACTACTCATGTCTTTTTCATGCTGGGAGTCCAATTAAGCTGTGCTAGCTTATGTACTATCTGTTAATGCTGACATGGCCCTCGATATACTCGCCCGTATGTGCGTACTAATCCTTAACAACATGCTTGAATCATTTCAGTCCATGTTGTACAGAATTATTAGAGATATACATAGATGCACCATTTATGCCGATAATTGTTATTGTCGATCTAGATGCTGCATTAAGTTACACCCTTACATGACATGATATCTTCTTGGCAATTGCTCCAGTTTCCTACCAAACCAAAATAAACAACCCCTTGTATACATGGAGATTTCTTGTATACTAGAAAAAGAGACAATTTGGCCCCTCAACAGTAAATTCCAGATTTGATCAGTAAACTCCAACTTGGGCATCTTTGACACGTAGGTTCTGAAACTAACAAACACCTCAGCGAAAGCAGTATGAACGTGAGATAGTGGTGCTTTCTAAAATCTAGAAAAAGTACAGGAAATAAAAAATATATCTGAAAGAAAGTAAAATAACTGAAAAAATGGAGGAAAGCTGGAAAATAGAAATTGAATAAGTAAGAGAAATGATTTTTTTGGAAAACTTACTAGAATGTGGGAACGAAAAAAAATGCAATTTTGGGACTGCAAAAGTTTAAAAGTACCATGTAAAACTAAATAACTAAAGAAAAGGCTCAGAACAGTTCTGAACATTCATGAAAAATTCCATATTTCCAATCTTCTTGATTGTTGCCAGATTATTTTCTATTTTCCTTGTTTTTATTTTTAAGTTTCCCCCCCAAATTTGTATTATTATTTTTCATTTTTCTGTGTTGACTAGGTTGTGTGTGCAAAACCTCTCCCATGTCATTTCATCTGATTTCGAAATTTATGACCGGAGGTGAGTGGAGTTGGAGTTCAAGGACCAATTCTAGAATCACCAATAACACAGGGCAAGAAAAGTAAGTTTTTTTTAAAGAAAAATTACAAATCAAAGCCGATCGATCAAGAATGCTAGGTAAATGATGGATCACTAGATAGCATCGATTTGTTTTATCATGCCGGTGCATGTGTACCGAAGTTTTGGCAATTTTTCACTCACTCAGGCTGGTGCTCGGAGAAGGCCACTGGATTTGATCACCACGGCAGGGCCGACCAGGATCCACGAGCAATGGTGCTGGTCATATCCAAGGCAGCCACCACCTCGCCACAGGCTGGTACTATAACTAAAGAACTAAAGAAAAGGCTCAGAACAGTTCTGAACATTCATGAAAAATTACCATATTTCCAATCTTTTTGATTGTTGCTAAATTATTTTGTATTTTCATTGTTTTTCATTTTTTAAAGGTTTATTTTTACCAAATTTGTATTATTATTATTTTTTCCATTTTTCTGTGTTGTCTAGGTGTGTGTGCAAAACCTCTGCCATGCCATTTTCATCTGATTTCGAAATTTATGACCGGAGGTGAGTTGAATTGGAGTTCAAGGACCAACAAATCTAGAATCACCAATAACATAGGGCAAGAAAAGTAAGTTCAAAAAATACAAATCAAAGCCGACCGAGAATGCTAGGTGTCAAGCATGAGTGACACCGCCGATGCTAGGCCGAACAAGCCGACCAAAGTTTCCTCCAATCCCATCCTATACCACAAAACCTTCGTCTGCTCCGGATCCGGCCACTAGCCATGAACAGAAACCTGCAGAGATGAAAGAGTCATGGGGCTCAGCTCACTAGGAAGGAGGACCAAGAAGAACCCAACGTAGAACTCCAGACGCCGAATCCAACGATCTGACGTGGCAAGCGATGACCACCACCACCCTGTGGCAGCCGACGAAGTCCAAAGACAGGATCCAGATGGATCAAATCTGGATCCGGTGGCACCCGCGACCACCAGTCATATCCAACGCAGCCACCAACTCGCCTCAAGCAGGTCGCTGCCGCCGCGCCACGCACAACACCGCGGGAAGACCCGGCCTCCACGCCGCCGGACCCCACGCTCGCCCGGCACACCTCCCGATCTCGTTGTCCCGCGCCAGCCAAGACGGAAGGGGTGAGGGGAAGCCCCGCCGTCGCCCTGCCGACCAGGCTTCGCCCGTCAGCGCTGCGGATGGCGGCGAGGAGGGGGAGAATCGAAGGAGGCCGAGAGGGAGCGGCTAGGGTCCCCCCCCGGGTCGCCCGTAGGGGCGACGCGAGGGGGCGAGACCACAGTTACAGCCTTACATGACATGATAACTTCTTGGCAACAGCTCGAGTTTCCTACCAAACCAAAATGAACAATCCCTTGTATACATAGAGATAGGTTATATATTACTCCCTCCGTCCCATATAATATAGGACGTTTTTTGACACTACACTAGTGTCAAAAAACGTCTTACATTATGGGACGGAGGGAGTAGAAAATAGACAATTTGGCCCCTCAATAGTGAATTTCAGATTTGGTCAGTAATCTCCAACTTTGGGCATCTTTGACACCACTAGTAGAAAAAGCCTCATTCGTCCCGGTTGGTTGGGGCCTTTTGTCCCGGTTCAAGAACCGGGACTAAAGGGTCGTTACTAATGTCCTAGACCTTTAGTCCCGGTTCTAACACGAACCGGGACAAATGGGCCTCCACGTGGCCGGTGCGCCGAGCCCAGGCAGGAGGGCCTTTGGTCCCGGTTGGTGGCACCAATCGGGACCAAAAGTCATCCACGCGTCAGCATTTCAGGGGCTGGGGTTTTTTTTTAAGGGGGAGGGGGTTGGGGGTTTTGGGGGGTTAATTTAGGTGTTTCATATATTGTGTTAGCTAGCTAATTAATAAAGAGAAGTGTTCTCTCTTATGTCCGTGCTTTGTCGACGCTTGGTCGACGCTACGTACTATACATAGAGAGGCCCTCGACACGCTAGCTAGTAAGAAAATGAAGGAAACCATTAAGTACAGAAGTTCGTCATGCATACCGAGAGAAGTGATCGATCGATCTCTCCTTCTCCGAGAGATTGGTCGAACAACAAGTTTTCGTATTATCTATCCGACGCTACTGGCTACATACATATACAATATGTAAGATCTCTTACAATCCCCTAGCAATTGAAATCAACTTCCACATGGTATTCTCCGGCTTTATTGATGACTTGGTCAAGAAAGAATCCCGCCAATTCCTCTTGAATTGCTTTCATGCGATCTTGTGGTAGGAGTTCATTCCGCATCTGCCACGTCTAATTTGAAGAAGGGGGTTAATACATATATATGAATGAAACTCAACAGAAATGATGGTGTAATAAAATGAAATTGTGAATATTATTGCTTACGCACTTCACATTCTCTTTTAGAGTAGCTCCGCTTATTTTTCAAAGTCACGTTGTAGATGAACTCGCACACGTAGTATCCACAGAAATCATTCCCTTGTTCCTGCCACAAGCACTTTACGAGAAATAGAGGTTAATCAAACTGATAATGAAGCATTATAAATGGCATTGATGAAAGTATAGCTATAGAATCAACGGGAGATGCGCGCAACTAGCTAGCCAGTAGTACTTACTTTCGGGGATGTATATCGCAGCTCCTTCGGCAGTCCCAGAGCTTCTGCGGTGAACTGTTTCCAAACCCTGCAAGACAAAGAAAATAATTATTATTACTTGAGATATCAGGAAATGAACAAAAAGTTGCCGATATGGTGCGATAATGATCGATTGAACTTACTTGTTGAGCATTTTAGTCATGTCCGCATAGGTTTCGGGATCTTTTCGTCTCGAGTCTAAGACGGTTACTAGTCCCCGCTCAAGCTTAATCTGCAGAAGAACATAGTGGAAGCTGCGCACGCATGCATAACTCACCAATTACATTACTATAACCTCGCTCGAGTAATAAGGGAAACCGAATATGCACACGACAGTAACACTCACTCGAAGTTGTGAGGAAAGAGTATGGTATCTTTGTTTTGATTTTTGATCAACGATTGTAGCAAGTTGGCCTCGGCCTCTTCGGCGTGCTTTTTAACCTGAATTTCATCTATGATATTTGTGTTAATGAACCCAATATCATACATTTCTTGTTTTCTGCACTCGACGATCTTCAATCTGCATAATATAGTGAGAATAATTAATTATAAATACATGCAATGAAAGAGTCGAGCTATATATAGAGACTTAATGACAGAAATAGTACTTACAGACAGTAGCAAAAGACCGTTAATTTATCGAGGGCCTTTTGATTGAAGAATTCGAAGAACTCCTCAAATGGAACAGGCAACAGATCAGTTCCAACGAGGTCGTGCTCCTATTTAATTCTCAGATACAAAGTATTCGTCCCCCCAGACTCTCTGCAGGTTTTCATGTACCAATTATGGAATCTTCACATCATCGTTGTTAGAGATTTTTCATCTTTGACGAGAGGCTTCCCGTACTCGTATCTGTGTTCGTCGACCTCCATGAAATTAGGAAGTTGATCGTCTGGCAGGTAATCTGCAAGATTGCTATAACCGGCCACCGTCCCCAGAGCATTAGCGACGATGTCGCCGCTAGACACATTGAGCGGGGGGGGCACGATTGATTTGCTTGTTCGCCGAGCTGGGCAATTTTTTTTGCAGCTGCTCGTTCTTTTGACCTTTGATGTTTGACAGTACTTCCCGACCGCTCCACTTCGAGATATGTTTGTTCAGTAATGCGCTCATAGTTGGTTCTCGGTGGAGACTTTGGTGGTTTCCTCAGGGCATCGATAGTGCGCTTTGCTTTCATCGGATCTACCTTCTCCTCCGGAGGTGGATGTCTCTTTGCTTTCAACCCTTCAAAGAAGTCATCCACTTCGTCCCACATGATCTTCGGGTTTTCCTCCTCGGTCCTCTCGTACGGTAACTTCTCTACAGGCTTGAGAGAAGGACCGTATCTGTATTGCCTCCCGCCTCTGGCCGTACTGCTAGACACCGGAGCAGACGGAGCGGCTGCGGCATCTGTCTTCTTTCATGCTTGCTTACGAGGCGGAGGAGAAGGACTACGACGCGCCGGAGCAGCCGAGGCGGCGGCGGGTCTCTTCCGCCCTTGTTGGCAAGGCGGAGAAGGTGGAGGCTGCTGGCTGCTTGGGCGCGCCGGCGCAGGCAGAGAAGGAGGCGGTGTGCCGCCACGCGCCGGAGAAGGAGGCCGAGTGCCCTGATCGTCACTCGCCGGAGGTGGAGGCGGTGGAGGAGGCAGAGTGCCCTGACTCGCCGGAGGAGGAGGAGGAGGCGTCTAGTTCGGAAGCTTGTTGAACTCCTTCCGCCATAGGCATGGAGTCTTTAGAGCATAACCCAGCCGAGTCTCCCCTTCACCGGTAGGGTGGTCAAGCTGGAGGTCCTCAAATCCCTCCTTTATTTCATCTACCGTCACCCTAGCATATCTTTCTGGAATCGGACGACAGTGCAAAGTTGCACCGGGTTCAGAAGGTCGAACTTGGCCGACAGCCTCCTTGACTTTTAAGTTCTGCCATTGCGCCATAAGGTGGCAATTTTGAGACTCCGTGATAAAATCCATGGGGTAGCTAGCAGGAGCCGTCAAGACATGCTCCAGCTGAAGCAGCTCAGTGGAAGCCACGCTGCTTCTCCGCTGAGATGGCGGGGTAGCTTCAGGGGAAGCTTCGGCAGGTAATTTGCTGCGATCTGCTTCTCGTTCCTCTAGCCCCATTACCCTTTTGTGCAGTGCCTGCAGTTGCCTATGCTCCACTTTCTTCCTCCTCTCCTGGTTTTTGTAACCCCCTGCGTCCGGAAAAACAACCTTCCATGGAATGGAGCCTGGCGTGCCTCGTGTCCGTCCAGGGTGCTCAGGATTCCCGAGGGCCATTGTGAGCTCATCGTTCTCCCTGTCTGGAACTAACGTCCCTTGCTGCGTTGCATTGATATAGTGCCGAAGCCTCTTGACTGGTATTTTCAGTTGCTCGTCCGTCCAACGACACTTCCCTGATATAGGGTCCAAGGTTCCGCCAGCCCCGAAGAACCAAGTCCTGCAATGGTCTGGCCAGTTCATTGTCTCTGGTTCGATCCCTTTATCAAGCCGATCATTCTCAGCCTTGGCCCACTTAGGTCGGGCTTTGAGGTAGCCACCTGACCCTGTGCGATGGTGAAACTTCTTCTTCGCAACATTTTGTTTGTTTGTCGCCGACATCTTCTTACTCTTTTTCGATGTCGTGTGGGCCACAAATGCGGGCCAGTGATCTCTGATCTTCTCATATTTGCTGATGAATTCTGGTGTCTGTTCTTTGTCGACAAACTCCCCGACCTCCTGAATAGGCCTGCCATCTTCTTAAGAGCAAAAGACTTGATTAATTGTTGCGTAACTGGCTTCTCCGGATCCTCCTCTCGCGGTAGGGTGAAATTTGCCTTCAGCTCAGTTCAAAGATCATCTTTCTGCATATCATTGACATAAGACACCTCATGGTCTTCTTTCTTAGGCTTATACCATTGGTGGATGCTGATCGGGATCTTGTCCCTAACAAGAACCCCGCTTGAGCAACAAATCGTTCTTTGTCCGGATGGGTTCAATCGGTTCGCCGTCATGCGATTGCTGTGATCTCAAACCTTTCATCCGAGCTCAAATTTTTCTTGGGCCTCGTCTCCTTACGAAGTTGTGCTCGATCCGGAGGGCTAGAAAAAGAAGAAAGACGAGAGTTAATTAATATGTGTACATATACCAAAACAATGAATGCATCAATTAGCTAGTCGGCCAGGCTTAACTAATATATATACCGCGGACTCGGTTCGGTCCTTGGAGCCGTCATCACGGTCTCCTTCTTGCACCGTCATTGGATCGCGGAGCCATCATAATCATGTCTTTCCTCCTCCATTCTTGATCACCGTAGCTCGCTTCTTCGCCTGTTCTTCCAGACCATCATTGTCGTTAAGATACGACAAGATATCACCTCCGGCTAAGATTATGTCCCCAACACCTCTTACGCTTCCTTGTCTCGTATGTGCTCCATTGTTTCGCAAATATTACAACATGGCAATTATTACACAAACATGACAGCACGTGGATATATTAGTGGCAAACGTGGACCGAGCTTATTCGGGTTTGGGGTGGCCTCGCAACGCTTCAAGGGTAGGGGCGGCGGGAGGGTAGGATACCGACATCGTTTTTTCTAGGGTTTGGGTGTCCTCGAGAGTTTTGGTCGAGCGAGAGGGGGTGGCCTCGAGAGATTTTGTCGAGTAGGGGCGCGGCGGGAGGGGGTAGGAGACCGACATCGTTTTTTCTAGGGTTTGGGTGTTCTCGAGAGTTTTGGTATAAGTTATCACAGTCGAGAGGGGGTAATATTGACAACGACGACATACATACACGGGGAAATAATGTTATCGGGGAGGGGGTATATCGACCCCCCCCCACGTGTTGAAGTTATCGGGAGGGGGTTATGTCGACAATGACGACATACGTACATGGGAAAATAATATATCGGGGAGGGGGTATATCGACCCCCCCTCGTGTTGAAGTTATCGGGAGGGGTATATAAACAATGACAGACCTGATAAAACATAAGAAAATGAAGAAGAAATAAAAAGAGGAGAAGAAGAAAGGAATAGAGGAGAAGACCGAAGAAAAAAAGAAGAAAAAAAGAGGAGAAGAAGAAAGGAATAGAGGAGAAGAAGAATATGCAAAACCTTTACTTTTTTTCTAAAATTTCTATTTGAACATTATTATAAAAAAAACAAGCAATACTACTTCATGTATTTTTAAGAAGGAAGAAGAGGAAAAAGAATGAGAGGAAAAGGAAATAAGAAGAGGAAGAAGAGGAGAAATAAATAAGAAGAAGAAGAAAGAAGAAAAAGAAGAGGAGAAGAAGAAAGGAATAGAGGAGAAGAAGAAAAAATAGAATATATTCTATTGAATAGAGAGAAGAAGAAAAATAGAATATATTCTATTTTTTCTTCTTCTCCTCTTTCCTTTCTTCTTTCTCTTTTTTCTTCTTTTTTCTTCGATCTTCTCTCTATTCCTTTCTTCTTCTCCTCTTTTATTTCTTCTTCGTTTTCTTATGTTTTATCGGTCAATGTCGTCGATATACCCTCTCATTAACTTTAACACGAGGGGGTCGATATACCCCACCCCGATAATATTATTTTCCCATGTATGTATGTAAATGGTTGTCGATATAACCCCTCCCGATAACTTCACACATGGGGGGTCGATATACCCCTCCCGATAACATTATTTTCCCGTGTATGTATGTCGTTGTTGTCGATATTACGCCCTCTCGACTGTGATAACTTATACCAAAACTCTCGAGGACACCCAAACCCTAGAGGTGAAGAAGAAAACGAAGAAGAAATAAAAATAGGAGAAGAAGAAAGGAATAGAGGAGAAGATCGAAGAAAAAAAAGAAGAATATTCTATTTTTTTCTTCTTCTCCTCTATTCCTTTCTTCTTCTCCTCTTCTTTTTCTTCTTTGTTCTTCTTCTTATTTATTTCTCCTCTTCTTCCTCTTCTTATTTCCTTTTTCCTCTCATTCTTTTTCCTCTTCTTCCTTCTTAAAAATACATGAAGTAGTATTGTTTTTTTTAAATAATGTTCAAATGGATATTTTAGAAAAACAAAGTAAAGGTTTTGCGTATTGGTCCCGGTTGGTGGCACGAATCAGGACTAAAGGGGGGCATTGGTCCCGGTTGGTGCCACGAACCGGGACCAAAGGGTGGCATTGGTCCCGATTCGTGCCACCAACCGGGACCAATGGCCTTGCACATCGGCGTGGTGGTGGGAGTTTAGTCCCACCTCGCTAGTTGAGAGCGTCGACCACCTGCTTATAAGCACTGCTGCCTCCTCTCTCTCGAACTCCTCTGAACTGCAGGCCTATGGGCCTAATCTGACACTGCTTTAACTCAGAGGCTCTTGGGCCTTGCGAACTGAGTCCTAGCCCATGGTAGGGCTTCTAGTCGTATTCAGGTCGTGGGGGCCCAGTAGGAGGCACTTTTTTGTTTTTTTGTTTTCTTTACTTATTGTTGCTATTTTTATTTTTTTCTAGTTTTTTGTTTTGTTTTCTGCATTATTTATTTTCTTTTGCTTTTTGCTTTATTTTTTAATTCTTTTTGCTTTTAGTTTTACAAAAAATTATAAACTTTCTGTTAGTGCCATTAGTTTTCAAATTTGAAAACACTTTTTTTTTTTTTGTTTTCTTTCTTGCTTTATTTATTTTATTTTGTTTCTACTTACAACAAAATACTTATTGTTGCTATTTTTATTTTGTTTCCAGTTTTTTGTTTTGTTTTCTGCATTATTTATTTTCTTTTCTTTTTTGTTTTATTTTTTAATTCTTTTTGCTTTTAGTTCAGCAAAATTATAAACTTTCTATTAGTGCCATTAGTTTTAGAAAAATTATAAACTTTCTGTTAGTGCCATTAGTTTTCAAATTTGAATAGTTAAAATTTGAATTCTTTGAAATTTGTGTGAATCACAAGTTTGTGATTAACTTTACTAAAAAAATGAACATAGATGCGCCTATAGAGAAAATTTAACCTAAATTCATAATAAATTTCTATGAATTTCAAAGAAATTCACTATGAATTTAGGTCAAATTCCCTGTATAGGGGAATCTATTTTCACTTTGAGAGGAGCTCAACAAGGCAGAGAGGGACGGGATTACAAACCGGTGTGAGCGCCCTTCGGTTGGCGAGGTGGGACTAAACTCTGAGCGCAACGAGGACCAACCCTTTAGTCCCGGTTTGTGGCACAAACCGGGACTAATGGTTATGGGCAGGCGGCGCGTGGTCCCGGTTCGTGCGTGGAACCGGGACCAAAAGGTCCGACGAACCGGGACCAATGGCCCACGTGGCTGCCCTCTTGAGAGTGTTCTTGGTGAGAACATAGTTGACAAGGAGCGAACCGGGATTAACGGTATTACGAGGGCCGAACCATAAGACATTAAAGCATTTCAAATGAACTCTGAAAAAGTTGAAAGTTGGCATGGTATCATAATTTCACCCACATAGCATGTGCATGTACAAAACGGACAATGGTATCATACTAAATGCATTACAAAGTTGGCATGGTATCATCATAATAGTTGCGGAGAAAGTCTTCACTTTTTCTTCGCTTGTGTCATTTGCTTATTGCACCGTAACCATGGATAATTTTCATCGTTTATCAGGATGCTTGGGTCAGCCTTGACTTTGAAGGGAGGAATTTCATGAAACTTTTCATAATCTTCAGACATGTTTGTCTTGCCCTCCACTCCCTTGATGTCCCTTTTCCTGAAAGAACTATGTGGTGCTTTGGCTCATCGTATGATGTATTCGCTTCCTTATCTTTTCTTTTTCTCGGTCTGGTAGACATGTCCTTCACATAGATAACATGTGCCACATCATTGGCTAGGACGAACGGTTCGTCAGTGTACCCAAGATTTTTCAGATCCATTGTTGTCATTCCGTACTATGGGTCTACCTGTACCCCGCCTCCTGACAGATTGACCCATTTGCACTTAAACAAAGGGACCTTAAAATCATGTCCGTAGTCAAGTTCCCATATGTCCACTATGTAACCATAATATGTGTCCTTTCCCCTCTCGGTTGTCGCATCAAAGCGGACACCGCTGTTTGGTTGGTGCTCTTTTGATCTTCGTCAATCGTGTAAAATGTATTCCCATTTATCTCGTATCCTTTGTAAATCAATACAGTCAAAGATGGTCCCTTGGACAACAAGTACAGCTCATCACAAACAGTGTTGTCACCTCTGAGACGTGTTTCCAACCAACTGCTGAAAGCCTTGATGTGTTCACATGTAATCCAGTCGTCACACTACTCCGGGTGTTTGGAGCGTAGACTGTTCTTGTGTTCATCGACATACGGGGTCACCAAGGTAGAGTTCTGTAGAACTGTGTAGTGTGCTTGAGACCAAGAATATCCATCCCTGCATATTATTGAGTCCCTTTCAAGCGTGCCTTTTCCAGTAAGTCTCCCCTCATACCGCGATTTAGGGAGACCTATCTTCTTAAGGCCAGGAATGAAGTCAACACAAAACCCGATGACATCCTCTGCTTGATGGCCCATGGAGATGCTTCCTTCGGCCTAAGCGATTACGGACATATTTCTTTAGGACTCCATGAACCTCTTAAAGGGAACATATTGTGTAGAAATACGGGCCCCAGAATGACAATCTCGTCGACTAGATGAACTAGGACATGCGTCATGATATTGAAGAAGGATGGTGGGAACACCAGCTCGAAACTGACAAGACATTGCGCCACATCACTCCTTAGCATTGGTATGATTTCTGGATCGATTACCTTCTGAGAGATTGCATTGAGGAATGCACATAGCTTCACAATGGCTAATCGGACGTTTTCCTGTAGAAGCCCCCTCAATGAAACCGGAAGTAGTTGCGTCATAATCACGTGACAGTCATGAGACTTTAGGTTCTAGAACTTTTTCTCTGGCATATTTATTATTCCCTTTATATTTGACGAGAAGCCAGTCGGGACCTTCATACTGAGCAGGCATTCAAAGAAGATTTCTTTCTCCTCTTTCATAAGAGCGTAGCTGGCAGGACCTTCATACTGCTTCGGAGGCATGCCATCTTTTTCGTGCAAACTTTGCAGGTCCTCCGTGCCTCAGGTGTATCTTTTGTCTTTCCATACATGCCCAAGAAGCCTAGCAGGTTCACGCAAAGGTTCTTCATCACGTGCATCACGTCGATTGAAGAGCGGACCTCTAGGTCTTTCCAGTAGGGTAGGTCCCAAACTATAGATTTCTTCTTCCACATGGGTGCGTGTCCCTCAGCGTCATTTGGAACAGCTAGTGCGTGCTACCTCTTGAGCATTGCTTTGGATTTCCCCGAAGAGGAGAGGATGATGCAGAAAAGTAGCGTAAGTATTTCCCTCAGTTTTTGAGAACCAATGTATCAATCCAGTAGGAGACCACGCACAAGTCCCTCGTACCTACACAAAACGATAGCTCCTCGCAACCAACGCGATTAGGGGTTGTCAATCCCTTCACGGTCACTTACGAGAGTGAGATCTGATAGAGATGATAAATAATATTTTTGGTATTTTTGGTATATAGATGCAAAGTGAAAAGTAAAAGGGAAAGTAAAAACAAAGCAAATAACAAAGTAATGGAGATTGATATGATGAGAATAGACCCGGGGCCATAGGTTTCACTAGTGGCTTCTCCCAAGAGCATAGATATTCTACGGTGGGTGAACAAATTACTGTTGAGAAATTGATAGAATTGAGCATAATTATGAGTATACCTAGGTATGATCATGTATATAGGCAGCACGTCCAAGACAAGTAGATCGAAACGATTCTGCATCTACTACTATTACTCCACTCATCGACCGCTATCCAGCATGCATCTAGAGTATTAAGTTAAAAATAGAGTAACGCCTTAAGCAAGATGACATGATGTAGAGGGATAAATTCATGCAATATGATAAAAACCCCATCTTTTTATCCTCAATGGCAACAATACAATACGTGCCTTGCTGCCCCTTCTGTCACTGGGAAAGGACACCACAAGTTTGAACCCAAAGCTAGGCACTTCTCCCATTGCAAGAACTACCAATCTAGTTGGCCAAACCAAACGGATAATTCGAAGAGACTTGCAAAGATAACTCAATCATACATAAAAGAATTCAGAGAAGATTCAAATGTTATTCATAGATAAGCTGGATCATAAATCCACAATTCATCGGTCTCAACAAACACACCGCAAAAATAAGATTACATCCAATAGATCTCCATGGGAGAGGGGGAGAACATTGTATTGAGATCCAAAAAGAGAGAAGAAGCCATCTAGCTACTAGCTATGGACCCGAAGGTCTGAAGTAAACTACTCACACTTCATCGGAGGGGCTATGGTGTTGATGTAGAATCCTCCGTGGTGGATGCCCCCTCGTGAGCTCGGAACAGGCCCCAAGATGGGATCTCGTGGATCTGAAGGTTGCGGCGGTGGAATTAGGTTTTTGGCTCCTGTTCTGATCGTTTGGGGGTACGTAGGTATATATGGGAGGAAGGAGTATGTCGGTGGAGCAACAGGGGGCCACGAGGCAGGGGGCGCGCCCTAGGGGGGCACCCCCCACCCTTGTGACCGCCTCTTTTGTTCCTTGGTGCAGGGTCCAAGTCTCCTGGATCACGTTCGGTGAGAAAATCACGTTCCCGAAGGTTTCATTCCGTTTGGACTCTGTTTGATATTCCGTTTCTTCGAAACACTGAAATAGATAAAAAACAACAATTCTGGGCTGGGTCTCCGGTTAATAGGTTAGTCCCAAAAATAATATAGAAGTGGAAAATAAAGCCCAATATAGTCCAAAACAGTAGATAAAGTAGCATGGAGCAATCAAAAATTATAGATACGTTGGAGACGTATCAGGCATCCCCAAACTTAATTCCTGCTCATCCTCGAGTAGGTAAATGATAAGAAAAGAATTTTTGATACGGAGTGATACTTTGGCATAATTTCAATGTAAATCTTCTTAATTGTGGCATGAATATTCAGATCCGAAAAATTCAAGACAAAAGTTCATATTGACATAAAAATAATAATACTTCAAGCATACTAATCAAAGCAATCATGTCTTCTCAAAATAGCATGGAAAAAGAAAGTTCATCCCTACAAAATCATATAGTTAGGCTATGCTTCATTTTCATCACACAAAGATGTTCCCAACTTCTATACCCCGATGACAAGCCAAGCAATTGTTTCATACTTAAATAATCTCAAACTTTTTCAACCTTCACGCAATACATGGCGTGAGCCATGGATATAGCACTATGGGTGGAATAGAATATGATGATGGGGATTGTGTGGAGAAGACTATTGGGAAACGTAGTAATTTCAAAAAAATTCCTACGCACACGCAAGATCATGGTGATGCATAGCAACGAGAGGGAGAGTGTTGTCTCGTACCCTCGTGACCGAAGCGAAGCGATCACAACGTAGAGGAAGTAGTCGTCGTTCTCCTCGCGATCCAACCGATCCAGCGCCGTTACTCGGCGCCTCCGAGTTCTTGACACACGTAAGCTCGGTGGCGCTCCTCGGGCTCCGATCCAGCAAAGCTCCGGGAGAGAGAGTTCCATCAACCTGACGGCGTGGTGGCGATCTTGATGTTCTACCGGCGCAAGGCTTTGCCTAAGCACCGCTTCGATATGACCGAGGTGGAATATGGTGGAGGGGCACCGCACATGGCTAAGGAACGATCTCAAGGATCAACTTGTGTGTCCATGGGGTGCCCCTGCCCCGTATATAAAGGAGGGAGGGAGGAGGAGGCCGGCCCTCTCTATGGCGCGCCATGGGGAGTCCTACTCCCACCGGGAGTAGGATTCCCCTTCCTAGTCAACTAGTAGTCCTTCCATGTATTAGGAGTAGGAGAGAAGGAAAGGGAGAGAGAAGGAGAAGGAAGGAAGGTCGCCCCCTCCTAGTCCAATTCGGACTAGACCAAGGGAGGCGGCGGCCACCCTTTGGCCCTTTTTCTCCTTTCCCGTATGGCCCATTAAGGCCCAATACGAATTCCCGTAACTCTCCGGTACTCCGAAAATACCGAATCACTCGGAACCTTTCCGAACTCGAATATAGTCGTCCAATATATCGATCTTTACGTCTCGACCATTTCGAGACTCCTCGTCATGTCCCCGATCTCATCCGGGACTCCGAACTCCTTCGGTACATCAAAACTCATAAACTCATAATATAAGCATCATCGAAACCTTAAGCGTGCGGACCCTACGGTTCGAGAACAATGTAGACATGACCGAGATCGTCTCGGTCAATAACCAATAGCGGGACCTGGATGCCCATATTGGTTCCTACATATTCTCGAAGATCTTTATCGGTCGACCGCATAACATCATCGTTGTTCCCTTTGTCATCGGTATGTTACTTGCCCGAGATTCGATCGTCGGTATCAATACCTAGTTCAATCTCGTTACGGCAAGTCTCTTTACTCGTTCCGTAATACATCATCTCGCAACTAACTCATTAGTTGCAATGCTTGCAAGGCTTAAGTGATGTGCATTACCGAGAGGGCCAGAGATACCTCTCCGACATTCGGAGTGACAAATCCTAATCTCGAAATCGCCAACCCAACAAGTACCTTCGGAGACACCTGTAGAGCACCTTTATAATCACCCGATTCGTTGTGACGTTTGGTAGCACACAAAGTGTTCCTCCGGTCAACGGAGTTGCATAATCTCATAGTCATAGGAACATGTATAAGTCATGAAGAAAGCAATAGCAACATACTAAGCGATCGGTGCTAAGCTAACTGAATGGGTCATGTCAATCAGATCATTCAACTAATGATGTGATCCCGTTAATCAAATAACAACTCTTTGTCCATGGTTAGGAAACATAACCATCTTTGATTAACAAGCTAGTCAAGTAGAGGCATACTAGTGACACTCTGTTTGTCTATATATTCACACATGTATTATGTTTCCGGTTAATACAATTCTAGCATGAATAATAAACATTTATCATGAAATAAGGAAATAAATAATAACTTTATTATTGCCTCTAGGGCATATTTCCTTCAGTCTCCCACTTGCACTAGAGTCAATAATCTAGATCACATCACCATGTGATTAACATCGATAGTTCACATCATCATGTGATTAACACCCATAGGTCACATCGCCATGTGACCAACACCCAAAGGGTTTACTAGATTCAGTAATCTAGTTCACATCGCTATGTGATTAACATCCAAAGAGTACTAAGGTGTGATCATGTTTTGCTTGTGAGAGAATCTTAGTCAACGGGTCTTTCACATTCAGATCCATTATGTATTTTGCAATTTTCTATGTCTACAATGTTCTGCATGAAGCTACTCTAGCTAATTGCTCCCACTTTCAATATGTATCTAGATCGAGACTTAGAGTCATCCAGATCGGTGTCAAAACTTGCATCGACGTAACCCTTTACGAGAACCTTTTGTCACTTCCATAATCGAGAAAATATCCTTATTCCACTAAGGATAATTTTGACCGCTGTCGATGATCTACTCCTAGATCACTATTGTACTCCTTGCCAAACTCGAGTGTAGGGTATACAATAGATCTGGTACACAGCATGGCATACTTTATAGAACCTATGACCAAGGCATAGGGAATGACTTTCATTCTCTTTCTATCTTCTGCCGTGGTCGGGTTTTGAGTCTTACTCAATTTCACACCTTGTAACACAGGCAAGAACTCTTTCTTTGACTGTTCCTTTTGAACTACTTCAAAATCTTGTCAAGGTATGTACTCATTGAAAAAAACTTATCAAGCGTCTTGATCTATCTCTATAGATCTTGATGCTCAATGTAAAGCAGCTTCACGAGGTCTTTCTTTGAAAAACTCCTTTCAAACACTCCTTTATGCTTTGCGAATAATTCTACATTATTTCCGATCTACAATATGTCATTCACATATACTTATCGAAATGCTGTAGTGCTCCCACTCACTTTCTAGTAAATACAGGCTTCACCGTAAGTGCATATAAAACTATATGCTTTGATCAACTCATCAAAGCGTATATTCCAACTCGAGATGCTTGCACCAGTCCATAGATGGATCGCTGGAGCTTGCACACTTTGTTAGCTCCTTTGGATCGATAAAACCTTCGGTTGCATCATATACAACTCTTCCTTGAAACCTATTCAAGAATGCAGTTTTTACATCCATTTGCCAAATTTCATAAATTGTGGCAATTGCTAACATGATTCGGACAGACTTAAGCATCGCTACAGTTGACAAAATCTCATTGTAGTCAACACCTTGAACTTGTCAAAAACCTTTTTGCGACAAGTCGAGCTTTGTAGATAGTAACACTACTATCAACGTCCGTCTTCCTCTTGAAGATCCATTTATACAATATGGCTTGCCGATCATCGGGCAACTCCACCAAAGTCCACACTTTGTTCTTATACATGGATCCCATCTCAGATTTTATGGCCTCAAGCCATTTTGCGGAATCTGGGCTCATCATCGCTTCCTCATAGTTCGTAGGTTCATCATGGTCTAGTAACATGACTTCCAGAATAGGATTACCGTACCACTCTGGTGCGGATCTTACTCTGGTTGATCTACGAAGTTCAGTAACAACTTGATCTGAAGTTTTATGATCATCATCATTAACTTCCTCACTAATTGGTGTAGGTGTCACAGGAACCAATTTCTGTGATGAACTACTTTCCAATAAGGGAGCTAGTACTGTTACCTCATCAAGTTCTACTTTCCTCCCACTCACTTCTTTCGAAAGAAACTCCTTCTCTAGAAAGGATCCATTCTTAGCAACGAATGTCTTGCCTTCGGATCTGTGATAGAAGGTGTACCCAACTGTCTCCTTTGGGTATCCTATGAAGACACATTTCTCCGATTTGGGTTTGAGCTTATCAGGATGAAACTTTTTCATATAAGCATTACAACCTCAAACTTTAAGAAACGACAACTTGGGTTTCTTGCTAAACCACAGTTCATATTTTGTCGTCTCAACGGACTTTAGATGGTACCCCTTTTTAACGTGAATGCAGCTGTCTCTAATGCATGATCCCAAAACGATATTGGTAAATTGGTAAGAAACATCATAGATTGTACTATATCCAATAAAGTACGGTTATGACGTTCGGACACACCATTATGATGTGGTGTTCCAGGTGGCATGAATTTGTGAAACTATTCCACATTGTTTTAATTGAAGACCAAACTCGTAACTCAAATATTTGTCTCCGCGATCAGATCGTAGAAACCTTATTTTCTTATCACGATGATTTTTCCACTTCACTCTGAAATTCTTTGAACCTTTCAAGTATTTCAGACTTATGTTTCATCAAGTAGATATACCCATATCTGCTCAAATCATCTGTGAAGGTCGAGAAAATAACGATACCGCCGTGAGCCTTAACACTCATTGGATCGCATACATCGGTATGTATTATTTCCAATAAGTCGGTTGCTCGCTCCACTATTCGGAGAACGGAGTCTTAGTCATCTTGCCCATGAGGCATGGTTACGCAAGCATCAAGTGATTCATAATCAAGTGATTCCAAAATCCCATCAGCATGGTGTTTCTTCATGCGCTTTACACCAATATGACCTAAACGGCAGTGCCACAAATAAGTTGCCCTACCATTATTAACTTTGCATATTTTGGTTTCAATATTATGAATATGTGTATCACTACGATCGAGATCCAATGAACCATTTTCATTGGGTGTGTAACCATATAAGGTTTTATTCATGTAAACAGAACAACAGTTTATTCTCTTACTTAAATGAATAATCGTATTGCAATAAACATGATCAAATCATATTCATGCTCAACGCAAACACCAAATAACATTTATTTAGGTTCAACACTAATCCCGAAAGTATAGGGAGTGTGCGATGATGATCATATCAATCTTGAAACTACTTTCAACACACATCGTCACTTCACCCTTAACTAGTTTCATTTTATTCGCAACTCCGTTTGAGTTACTACTCTTAGTAACGAACCAGTACCAAATACCGAGGGTTGCTATTAAACACTAGTAAAGTACACATCAATAACATGTATATCAAATATACCTTTGTTTACTTTGCCATCCTTCTTATCCGCCAAATACTTGGGGTAGTTCTTCTTCGATAACCAGTCCCTTTGCGGTAGAAGCACTTAGTCTCGTGCTTAGGTCCGACTTGGGATTCTTCACTTGAGCAACAACTTGCTTGCCGTTCTTCTTGAAGTTCCTTCTATCCCTTTGCCCTTTTCTTGAAACTGGTGGCCTTGTTAACCATCAACACTTGATGTTCTTTCTTGATTTCTACCTTCATCGATTTCATCATCATGAAAAACTCGGGAATTATTTTCATCATCCCTTGCATACTATAGTTCATCACGAAGTTCTACTAACTTGGTGATGGTGACTAGAGAATTCTGTCAATCACTATCTTATCTGGAAGATTAACTCCCACTTGATTCAAGCGATTGTAGTACCCAGACAATCTGAGCACATGCTCACTAGTTGAGCGATTCTCCTCCATCTTTTAGCTATAGAACTTGTTGGAGACTTCATATCTCTTAACTCGGGTATTTGCTTGAAATATTAACTTCAACTCCTGGAACATCTCATATGGTCCATGATGTTCAAAACATCTTTGAAGTCCCGATTCTAAGCCATAAAGCATGGTGCACAAAACTATCAAGTAGTCATCATATTGAGCTAGCCAAACGTTCATAACGTCGCATACGCTCCTGCAATAGGTCTGTCACCTAGCGGTGCATTAAGGACATAATTCTTACATGCAGCATTGAGGATAAACCTCGGATCGCGGATCCAATCCGCATCATTGCTACTAACATTTTTCAACACAATTTTCTCTAGGAACATATGAAAATAAACATATGAAAGCAACAACGCGAGCTATTGATCTACAACATAATTTGCAAAATACTACCAAGACTAAGTTCATGATAAATTTAAGTTCAATTAATCATATTACTTAAGAACTCCCACTTAGACAGACATCTCTAGTCATCTAAGTGATCACGTGATCCAAATCAACTAAACCATAACCGATCATCACGTGAGATGGAGTAGTTTTCAATGGTGAACATCTTATGTTGATCATATCTACTATATGATTCACGCTCGACCTTCGGTCTCCATGTTCGAGGCCATATCTGCATATGCTAGGCTCGTCAAGTATAACTGAGTATTCGCGTATGCAATCTGGCTTGCACCCGTTGTAGATGGACGTGAGCTTATCACACCGATCATCACGTGGTGTCCAGGCACGACAAACTTTGGCAGCGGTGCATACTCGGGAGAACACTACTTGATAATTTTAGTGAGAGATCATCTTAAAATGCTACCGTCAATCAAAGCAAGATAAGATGCATAAAGGATAAACATCACATGCAATCAATATAAGTGATATGATATGGCCATCATCATCTTGTGCTTGTGATCTCCATCTCCGAAGCACCATCGTGATCACCATCGTCACCGCGCGACACCTTGATCTCCATCGTAGCATCATTGTCGTTTCGCCATCTATTGCTTCTCGACTATCGCTACCGCTTAGTGATAAAGTAAAGCAATTACTGAGCGTTGCATTTCATACAATAAGCGACAACCATATGGCTCCTGCCATTGCCGATAACTTAGGTTACAAAACATGATCATCTCATACAATAAAATATAGCATCACGTCTTGGCCATATCACATCACAACATGCCCTGCAAAAACAAGTTAGACGTCCTCTACTTTGTTGTTGCAAGTTTTTACGTGGCTGCTACGGGCTGAAGTAAGAACCAATCTCACCTACGCATCAAAACCACAACGATACTTTGTCAAATAGACTCTGTTTTAACCTTCTCAAGGACCGGGCGTAGCCACACTCGGTTCAACTAAAGTGAGAGAGACAGACACCCGCCAGCCACCTTTAAGCACGAGTGCTCGTAACGGTGAAACCAGTCTCGCGTAAGCGTACGCGTAATGTCGGTCCGGGCCGCTTCATCTCACAATACCGCTGAACTAAAGTATGACATGCTGGTAGGCAGTATGACTTGTATCGTCCACAACTCACTTTGTGTTCTACTCGTGCAAAACATCAAACCATAAAAAACCTGGCTCTGATACCACTGTTGGAAAACGTAGTAATTTCAAAAAAATTCCTACGCACACGCAAGATCATGGTGATGCATAGCAACGAGAGGGGAGAGTGTTGTCTACGTACCCTCGTAGACCGAAGCGGAAGCGATCACAACGTAGAGGAAGTAGTCGACGTTCTCCTCGCGATCCAACCGATCCCAGCGCCGTTACTCCGGCGCCTCGAGTTCTTGACACACGTACAGCTCGGTGGCGCTCCTCGGGCTCCGATCCAGCAAAGCTCCGGGAGAGAGTTACGTCAAGACGACGGCGTGGTGGCGATCTTGATGTTCTACCGACGCAAGGCTTTGCCTAAGCACCGCTTCGATATGACCGAGGTGGAATATGGTGGAGGGGGCACCGACACGGCTAAGAAACGATCTCAAGGATCAACTTGTGTGTCCATGGGGTGCCCCTGCCCCGTATATAAAGGAGGGAGGGAGGAGGAGGCGGCCCTCTCTATGGCGCGCATGGGAGTCCTACTCCCACCGGAGTAGGATTCCCCTTTCCTAGTCCAACTAGTAGTCCTTCCATGTATTAGGAGTAGGAGAGAAGGAAAGGGAAGAGAGAAGGAGAAGGAAGGAAGGTGCCCCCCCCCTAGTCCAATTCGGACTAGACCAAGGGAGGCGGCGCCACCCTTTTGCCCCTTTTTCTCCTTTCCCGTATGGCCCATTAAGGCCCAATACGAATTCCGTAACTCTCCGGTACTCGAAAAATACCGAATCACTCGGAACCTTTCCGAACTCGAATATAGTCGTCCAATATATCGATCTTTACGTCTCGACCATTTCGAGACTCCTCGTCATGTCCCCGATCTCATCCGAGATTCCGAACTCCTTGGTACATCAAAACTCATAAACTCATAATATAAGCATCATCGAAACCTTAAGCGTGCACGGACCCTACGGTTCGAGAACAATGTAGACATGACCGAGACACGTCTCCAGTCAATAACCAATAGCGGGACCTGGATGCCCATATTGGTTCCTACATATTCTCTGAAGATCTTTATCGGTCGGACCGCATAACATCATCGTTGTTCCCTTTGTCATCGGTATGTTACTTGCCCGAGATTCGATCGTCGGTATCAATACCTAGTTCAATCTCGTTACGGCAAGTCTCTTTACTCGTTCCGTAATACATCATCTCGCAACTAACTCATTAGTTGCAATGCTTGAAAGGCTTAAGTGATGTGCATTACCGAGAGGGCCCAGAGATACCTCTCCGACATTCGGAGTGACAAATCCTAATCTCAAAATCGCCAACCCAACAAGTACCTTCGGAGACACCTGTAGAGCACCTTTATAATCACCCGATTCGTTGTGACGTTTGGTAGCACACAAAGTGTTCCTCCGTAAACGGAGTTGCATAATCTCATAGTCATAGGAACATGTATAAGTCATGAAGAAAGCAATAGCAACATACTAAACGATCGGGTGCTAAGCTAACTGAATGTGTCATGTCAATCAGATCATTCAACTAATGATGTGATCCCGTTAATCAAATAACAACTCTTTGTCCATGGTTAGGAAACATAACCATCTTTGATTAACAAGCTAGTCAAGTAGAGGCATACTAGTGACACTCTGTTTGTCTATATATTCACACATGTATTATGTTTCCGGTTAATACAATTCTAGCATTAATAATAAACATTTATCATGAAATAAGGAAATAAATAATAACTTTATTATTGCCTCTAGGGCATATTTCCTTCAAAGACAAAAAAGGAGAAAGTCTCACATTGACGAGGATAATCAACGGGCTATGGAGATGCCCATCAATTGATGTCAACATGAGGAGTAGGGATTGCCATGCAACGGATGCACTAGAGCTATGAATGCTCAACAAAAGAAAACTAGTGGGTGGGCGTCCAACTCGCTTGCTCATGAAGACCTAGGGCATTTGAGGAAGCCCATCGTAGGAATATACAAGCCAAGTTCTATAATGAAAAATTCCCACTACTATAAAAAGACAACTTATGAGACTCACTACATGAAGAACAAGGTGCTACTTTGAAGCACAAGTGTGGAAAAAGAGATAGTAGCATTGCCCCTTTTTTTTTTCTTTCGCCTTTCTTTTTTTTGGCCTTTCTTTTTTCCCCCTTTTTTGGGACAATGCTCTAATAATGATGATCATCACACTTCTATTGATTACAACATAAGGATTACAACTCGAAACTTAGAACAAGATATGACTCTATATGAATGCCTCCGTGATGTGCGGATGGTGCAATGAATCAAGAGTGACATGTATGACAAAATAATGCATGGTGGCTTTGCCACAAATACGATGTCAACTACATGATCATGTAATGGCAATATGACAAAAGTAATGTATGTCATGAATATGATGATGGAAGTTGCATGGCAATATATCTCGGAATGGCTATGGAAATGGCATGATAGGTAGGTATGGTGGCTGTTTTGAGGAAGATATAAGGAGGTTTATGTGTGATAGAGCGTATCGTATCACGGGGTTTGGATGCACCGGCGAAGTTTGCACCAACTCTCAAGGTGAGAAAGGGCAATGCACGGTACCGAAGAGGCTAGCAATGGCGGAAAGGTAAAAGTGCGTATAATCCATGGACTCAACATTAGTCAAAAGAACTCATATACTTATTGCAAAAATTTAGAAGTCATCAAAAATCAAGTACTACGTGCATGCTCCTAGGGGGATAGATTGGTAGGAAAAGACCATCGCTCGTCCCCGACTGCCACTCATAAGGATGCACAAGCCAGGTACACTTCATGTTTCAAATTTGTTACACAACTTTAACCATACATGCATGCTACGGGACTTGCAAACTTCAACACAAGCATTTCTCAAATTCACAATTACTCAACTAGCACTACTTTGATATTATCACCTCCATATCTCAAAACAATTATCAAGCATCAAACTTATCTTAGTATTCAACGCACTCAAAAGAAAGTTTCACATATCTTGAATACGAAGTATATTAATATTAAGCAAATTACCATGCTATTAACGACTCTCAAAATAATCTAAGTGAAGCATGAGAGATCAATAGTTTCTTTAAAACAAATCCACCACCGTGCTCTAAAAGATCTAAGTGAAGCACTAGAGCAAAAATTATCACGCTCAAAAGATATAAGTGAAGCACTATGAGCAAAACTATCAAGCTCAAAAGATATAAGTGAAGCACATAGAGTATTCTAGCAAATTCAATTCATGTATGGCTCTCTCAAAAGGTGTGTACAACAAGGATTATTGTGGTAAACTAACAAGCAAAGACGCAAATAATACAAGACGCTCCAAGCAAAACACATATCATGTGGTGAATAAAAATATAGCTCCAAGTAAATTACCGATGGAAGTAGGCGAAAAGAGGGATGCCTTCCGGGCATCCCAAGCTTTAATTTTGGTGTCCTTGGATTATCTTGGGGTGCCATGAGCATCCCCAAGCTTAGGCTCTTGCCACTCCTTGTTCCATAATCCATCAAAAGAATTCACCCAAAACTTGAAACTTCACAACACAAAACTCAATAGAAATCTCGTGAGCTCCGTTAGAGAAAGAAAACAAAATACTACTTAAATGTACTGTAATGAACTCATTCTTTATTTATATTGGTGTTAAACCTACTGTATTACAACTTCTATATGGATCATAAACTATTTTACTAGCCATAAATTCATCAAAATAAGCAAACAACACACGCAAAACAGAATCTGTCAAAAACAGAACAGTCTGTAGCAATCTGTAACTAACGCAAACTTATGGAACTCTAAAAATCCTAACAAAATAGGAAGTCCTGGAAATTTTGTTTATTGAACAGAATCAAAAATAATCAACGCAAAAGCACATTTCTGTGATTTAACAAAATTATATTCATGCGCGCAAAGTTTCTGTTTTTCAGCAGAATCAAATCAACTTATCATCATAGGTTATCCTATAGGTTCTACTTGGCACAAACACTAATTAAAACATAAAACCACATCCAAACAGAGGCTAGATGGATTATTTATTCCTAAACAGAAGCAAAAACAAAAACTAAAAATAAAATTGGGTTGCCTCCCAACAAGCGCTATCGTTTAACGCCCCTAGCTAGGCATAAAAGCAAGGATAGATCTAGGTATTGCCATCTTTGGTAGGCAATCCATAAGTGGCTCTCATGATAGATTCATATGGTAATTTTATTTTCTTTCTAGGGAAGTGTTCCATGCCCTTCTTTAAGGGAAATTGGAATCTAATATACCCTTCCTTCATATCAATAATAGCACCAGTCGTTCTAAGGAAAGGTCTACCAAGAATAATAGGACATGAAGGATTGCAATCTATATCAAGAACGATAAAATCTACGGGCACAAAATTCCTATTTGCAACAATAATAACATCATTAATTCTTCCCATAGGCTTTTTAATAGTGGAATCCGCAAGATGCAAGTTTAGAGAGCAATCATCAAAGTCACGGAAATCTAGCAAATCACACAAAGTTTTGGGAATAGTAGACACACTAGCACCCAAATCAGACAAAGCATGAAACTCATAATCTTTAATTTTAATTTTAATAGTAGGTTCCCACTCATCATAGAGTTTTCTAGGGATAGAAACTTTCAACCCAAGTTTTTCTTCATAAGATTGCATCAAGGCATCAACAATGTGTTCGGTAAAGGCCTTATTTTGACTATAAGCATGAGGAGAATCTAGCACGGATTGCAACAAGGAAATACAATCAATTAAAGAGCAATTTTCATAATTAAATTCCTTGAGATCCAAAATAGTGGGTTTAGCAACATCCAGGTTTTTATTTCTTTCAATCCCACATTTATCAATTTCATCATCAGGATCTAGAAAATCCGAATTCTTAGAACGCCTTCTAGGTAAAGGAAGACCATATTCAGTTTCATCAAGATTCATATTGCAAAACAAAGATTTAATGGGGGACACATCAATAACTTTTAGATCTTCATCTTGATTTTCATAGGAATGGGAAGAACACGCTTTAATAAAGGCATCTTTGGAAGCACGCATCCTAGCGGTTCTTTCTTTGCACTCATCAATGGAAATTCTCATGGCTTTGAGAGACTCATTGATATCATGCTTAGGAGGAATAGATCTAAGCTTTAAAGAATCAATTTCAAGAGAAATTCTATCAACGTTCCTAGCCAAATCATTAACATTAAGCAATTTCTCTTCAAGCAAAGCATTAAAATTCTTTTGTGAGTTCATAATCTTTAACACTACTCTCAAATTCAGAGGGCATCTTATTAAAATTTCCATAAGAGTTGTTGTAGGAATTTCCATAATTATTAGAAGGATTACTAGGATAAAGCCTAGGATTAAAATTCCCTCTATACGCATTGTTTCCAAAACTATTCCTACCAACAAAATTCACATCCATAGATTCATTATTATTCTCAATCAAAGTAGACAAGGGCATATCATTGGGATCAAGAGGAGTATTTTTAGTAGCAAATATCTTCATAAGTTCATCCATCTTTTCACTCAAAACATTGATTTCTTCTATAGCATGCACTTTTTTACTAGAAGTTCTTTCGGTGTGCCATTGAGAATAATTAGCCATAATATTATCAAGCAATTTTGTAGCATCTCCTAACGTAATTTCCATAAACGTGTCTCCTGCGGCTGAATCTAAAAGATTTCTAGAAGCAAAATTCAATCCGGCATAAAAAATTTGTATGATCATCCATAAATTCAAACCATGAGTAGGGCAATTGCGAAGCATCACTTCCATTCTTTCCCAAGATTGGGAAACATGCTCATGATCAAGTTGTTTAAAATTCATAATATCGTTCCAAAGAGTGATGATCTTAGCGGGAGGAAAATACTTAGAGATAAAAGCATCTTTGCACTTGTTCCAAGAATCAATACTATTTTGAGGCAAAGACGAAAACCAAACTTTAGCATGATCTCTAAGTGAAAACGGAAATAACTTCAATTTGACAATATTGTTATCCGTATCTTTCTTCTTTTGCATATCACACAAATCAACAAAATTGTTTAGATGAGTAGCGGCATCTTCACTAGGAAGGACGGCGAATTGATCTTTCATAACAAGATTCAGCAAAGCGGTATTGATTTCACAAGACTCGTCATTATTAAGAGTAGCAATCGGAGTACTAAGGAAATCATTATTATTGGTATTCAAGAAGTCTCACAATTTGGTATTATCTTGCGCCATGGCAAAAAGTAATCCAACACACAAGCAAACAGAAAGGCCGGGAAAAGGCAAACGGGAAAAAGAGGAGGAGATTGGGAAAGAGAGGGCGAATAAAACGGCAAGGGTGAAGTGGGGGAGAGGAAAACGAGAGGCAAATGGCAAATAATGTAATGCGAGAGATAGGGATTGTGATGGGTACTTGGTATGGTTGACTTGCTCTTGCGTGAGCCTCCCCGGCAACGGCGCCAGAAATTCTTCTTGCTACCTCTTGAGCACTGCGTTGGATTTCCCCGAAGAGGAGAGGATGATGCAGCAAAGTAGCGTAAGTATTCCCTCAGTTTTTGAGAACCAAGGTATCAATCCAGTAGGAGACCACGCACAAGTCCCTCGTACCTACACATAACGATAGCTCCTCGCAACCAACGCGATTAGGGGTTGTCAATCCCTTCACGGTCACTTACGAGAGTGAGATCTGATAGAGATGGTAAATAATACTTTTGGTACTTTTGGTATATAGATGCAAAGTGAAAAGTAAAAGTAAAAGTAAAAACAAAGCAACTAACAAAGTAATGGAGATTGATATGATGAGAATAGACCCGGGGGCCATAGGTTTCACTAGTGGCTTCTCTCAAGAGCATAGATATTCTACCGTGGGTGAACAAATTACTGTTGAGCAACTGACAGAATTGAGCATAGTTATGAGTATATCTAGGTATGATCATGTATATAGGCATCACGTCCAAGACAAGTAGATCGAAACGATTCTGCATCTACTACATTACTCCACTCATCGACCGCTATCCAGCATGCATCTAGAGTATTAAGTTAAAAATAGAGTAACGCCTTAAGCAAGATGACATGATGTAGAGGGATAAATTCATGCAATATGATAAAAACCCATCTTGTTATCCTCGATGGCAACAATACAATACGTGCCTTGCTGCCCCTTCTGTCACTGGGAAAGGACACCGCAAGATTGAACCCAAAGCTAAGCACTTCTCCCATTGCAAGAACTACCAATCTAGTTGGCCAAACCAAAAGGATAATTCAAAGATACTTGCAAAGATAACTCAATCATACATAAAAGAATTCATAGAAGATTCAAATATTATTCATAGATAAGTTGGATCATAAACCCACAATTCATCGGTCTCAACAAACACACCGCAAAAAGAAGATTACATCGAATAGATCTCCATGAGAGAGGGGGAGAACATTGTATTGAGATCCAAAAAGAGAGAAGAAGCCATCTAGCTACTAGCTATGGACCGGAAGGTCTGAAGTAAACTACTCACGCTTCATCGGAGGGGCTATGGTGTTGATGTAGAAGCCCTCCGTGATGGATGCCCCCTCCGGCGGAGCTTCGAAACAGGCCCCAAGATGGGATCTCGTGGATACAGAAGGTTGCGGCGGTGGAATTAAGTTTTTGGCTCCCCTTCTGATCGTTTGGGCATACATAGGTATATATAGGAGGAAGGAGTATGTCGGTGGAGCAACAGGGGGCCACGAGGCAGGGGGGCGCGCCCTAGGGGGGGCGCCCCCACCCTCGTGACCGCCTCTGTTACTTCATGGAGTAGGGTCCAAGTCTCCTGGATCACGTTCGGTGATAAAATCACGTTCTCGAAGGTTTCATTCCGTTTGGACTCCGTTTGATATTCCGTTTCTTCAAAACACTGAAGTAGGCAAAAAACAGCAATTCTGGGCTGGGCCTCCGGTTAATAGGTTAGTCCCAAAAATAATATAAAGGTGGAAAATAAAGCCCAATATAGTCCAAAACAGTAGATAAAGTAGCATGGAGCAATCAAAAATTATAGATACGTTGGAGACGTATCAGGCCATTTGGCAGGGGGACGCGCCCTAGGGGGAGCGCCCCCCACCCTCCTGACCGCCTCTTTTGTTCCTTGGAGCAGGGTCCAAGTCTCCTGGATCACGTTCGGTGAGAAAATCACGTTCCCGAAGGTTTCATTTCATTTGGACTCTGTTTGATATTCCGTTTCTTCGAAACACTGAAATAAGCAAAAAAAACAGCAATTCTGGGCTGGGCCTCCGGTTAATAGGTTAGTCCCAAAATAATATTAAAGTGGAAAATAAAGCCCAATATAGTCCAAAACAGTAGATAAAGTAGCATGGAGCAATCAAAAATTATAGATACGTTGGAGACGTATCAGTGCGCCGGGACCCTTTCCAAAGATTATGTGTAAATCATTGACCATAGCAAGTACGTGATCACCGGTACGCATGGCGGGCTTCTTACAGTGATCTGCCTCGCCTTTGAAATGCTTGGCTTTCTTTCGACATTGATGGTTTGTCGGAAGAAATCGACGATGGCCCAGGTACACATTCTTCCTGCAGCTTCCCAGGTATATACTATCGATGTCAAGTAAACAGTGCATGCATGCGTGGTATCCCTTGTTTTCTGTCCTGAAAGGTTACTGAAAGCGGGCCAATCGTTGATGGTCACGAACAGCAACGCCTTTAGGTCAAATTCCTCCTATTTGTGCTCATCCCACGTACGTACACCGTTTCCATTCCACAGCTGTAAAAGTTCTTCAACTAATGGCCTTAGATACACATCAATGTTGTTGCCGGGTTGCTTAGGGCCTTGAATGAGAACTGACATCATAATGAACTTCCGCTTCATGCACATCCAAGGAGGAAGGTTATACATACATAGAGTCACGGGCCAGGTGCTGTGATTGCTGCTCTGCTCCCCGAAAGGATTAATGCCATCCGCGCTTAAAGCAAACCATACGTTTCTTGGGTCACTTGCAAACTCATCCCAGTACTTTCTCTTGATTTTTCTCCACTGCGACCCGTCAGCGGGTGCTCTCAACTTCCCGTCTTTCTTACGGGCTTCACTGTGCCATCGCATCAACTTGGCATGCTCTTCGTTTCTGAACAGACATTTCAACCGTGGTATAATAGGAGCATGCCACATCACCTTCACAGGAACCCTCTTCCTGGGGGGCTCGCCGTCAACATCACTAGGGTCATCTCGTCTAATCTTATACCGTAATGCACCGCATACCGGGCATGCGTTCAGATCCTTGTACGCACCGCGGTAGAGGATGCAGTCATTAGGGCATGTATGTATCTTCTGCACCTCCAATCCTAGAGGGCATATGACCTTCTTTGTTGCGTATGTACTGTCGGGCAATTCGTTATCCTTTGGAAGCTTCTTCTTCAATATTTTCAGTAGCTTCTCAAATCCTTTGTCAGGCACAGCATTCTCTGCCTTCCACTGCAGCAATTCCAGTACGTTACCGAGTTTTGTGTTGCTATCTTCGCAATTGGGGTACAACCCTTTTTTATGACACTACTATGGAAAATCCTAGCAGCAGCGCGGGTTTTGGGCCTATCGATGCGCGGCAGGAGCGCGCTCGATAAGGCGCCATGACTAATGCTTAGCAATAGCGCGTCTTGACCCATGCTCTTGCTAAATTGACTTAGTAGCAGCGCTTCTTCGAACATCGCTCTCGGTAATTAGTAGTGGCGCTTCTCCTCACCAGCTACTACTATTATTTAGTATTTTATTTCTTTTCTTTTCATGTTGTATTCATACACCTTTACACAAGTTTTCATACAACAGGAATTTAGAGATTGTTTTACATCATAATGAGTTATTACATCATGGGGTGAAAGAACCGTGGACTAGTTTCAAGTGGATGTCCATCCACTTGAAACTAATCATGATTCTTTCACCCAATGATATAATAATATCATCATCATCATCATATCATTAACAACTTAGCATCATAATACATCATTGTCATATAACACCTCCTCAAGATCATCGTTTTCATCATTGACATCACATAACACCTCCTCAAGATCATCATTATCAAGTCTAACACATTACCACATAATAAACATATTGTACCTCATAGGACCTATTACATTCGATTAAGACCTACTACATTTTCTAAGGTAAAATAGCAAAAAATAAGATAGCCCCTGACTCTCCATTATGGAGAATGGAGATTAGTCTGTCTCCAATTCTTGCCTTTCGCTGAATGTTACTTCCAAGAACCTCCTTGCGAATGTCCATACATTTCTTCCATTCTTTGATGATCATGTGTTCATGGGTTTTAGAAATCCGATATGCACAGTGAGCTCCGTAGATTTACAGGAAGTATGTTCAGAATCGAGAGGCGACCATGCAGAGACATCAGATGAGGCACACAATCCATCGGGAGTTTCTATTGAAAAACATAATAATAACTTCGTAGTTAGCAATGATGTACTAGTTTTAGAAGTATGCAAAAGATGCACGGATGTCGTAATAGTAAAAAATCTTACCAGGGTATCTCCAGAGAAGTTATCGTGGTTCAACACATGCACTAGTGGCACGTATTCACCATAATTTGGAGGAGTTCGATAATAGTCATTGTAATTCTCAAGAAGAGTACAAAATGCGATCAGATGATTTTTCTCCTTATACATTAATTCGGTGCCATCGGTGTAGTGGGTTTTATCTACCATCTTCCGCAAAGTCTTTGAAGAATCAAAATAAGCTGTCAATGGAAATAAGCTATCAACTATTTTGAAATAAACAATATAAATTAGTTAATAACTATGTTTGAGAAACTCACATAGCGGTACAATCGGAAGCGTATCAACAAGAACCCAAATGTCCATATTGTCTTCCTCGCTGTCAGGATCACCAAGATCCATGGTGACAATCATACCCTCATAAAAACCATACATTTTGCAAAGTGCTTCCCAATTTTGGCAACCAAAATGGGTTATGCTCTGAGCATTGCACAGATTTACTTCAAAATCCATATCATGATGGGTCCTTAGGTGTATTTTCTTTGTTTCGAAATTTTCATGGTCTTCAAAACCCATCCTCTCCAAGACATAGCGTCTTGCATGGCATGGGATAAGCTAGTCGAGTTGTAAAATATGAAAATTAGACGTTGAAATAGTTGAAGTCATGCTTAATTACCAAAAAAACACTTGTCGTTGTTGCGTACCGTTTCACAATCGAAGGTCTCCTCGAGCTTAATGCTGAAGCGCCGATCTTCGTCCAGCCGAACGAACCTGTCGCACATACCTCGATCGTCGTGGCACCAGCTACACTCCCGGGAGACCATCGTCGTCCGAGAGTACGACATTTCCTACAATCATAATTCAAAGATTAAACTTGTACATATTCTAGCACAAGTCATGCCAGAATTCACGACAAAATCCGGCATGACCTTTGCTAAAAAAGGACATATCGGCGCTGAAATTTGCCGGAACAGAAATTAGTCAACACTTCGGCAAAACATAGGCCACTCGGAGATGTAAACTGAACATGAACGGCCACTTGGGCAACCACATATCCTATTTGAGCAACAACACAAGATATACAAGGATATTTGGCTGGTCTCACCTTGATGTCGGAGGGGGTCGGTGACTGGGACGACGGCGGGGATGTCGGAGAGGGTCGGTGACGGGGACGACGGAGGTCACCTGAAACCATATAAGTTATCACTTACATCCCGAATAATTGCTTAAACTAAAAAATAACAACAAATATGACATGTTCAACTAGTTTTATTAATTCAACTAGTTCTTACTAAATATAAACTTACTATAAATAGAAAAAACTAGTTCTTTCTAAAAATAAAGTAGTTCAACTAGTTATATTAATTATCTTACTAATAATAGATTAGTTACATTAATTCAACTAGTTCAACTAGTTTATTAATTTACTTACTAAACTAGTTCAACTACAACTAAAGTAGTTCAACTACCACTACTACTACTAAAAATCTAGTACTAACTAAGCAACATCTAGTACTAGCTAACCCTAAATTAACATCTACTACTACTAAATCTAGTACTAACTAGTGGCGGGGGTGGGGCGGCGGAGAGGTAGCTAGGGGCGAGGTCGAGGCGGTGGGAGGAGGGCTGCCATGGAGGAGGGAGGAGGGCGGCAGGCAGGGAGGGAGGAGGCGGGCGGAGGAGGAGGGGCGGCCGCAAGTGGAGGAGGATGTGCGAGGAGGATGGAGGAGGGACGGAAGGAGGGGAGTACCTCGGCGGAGACGGACGAAGGCGGCGGCGGCGGCGGCCGACGACGCGATTCTGTTACGGGCGAGAGTTAGAGTGTGAGTGAGAGGGCGGTCGTGCGGCGTGGGGATAAGGTAGGGATAGTTGTAGCGTGTTTGCCAAACGCGCTACAAACAAACCTGAATAGCAGATAGCATTGTTTAGTAAAGTGCGCCATCGCTATAACTAGCGCTGGGGCGAGGTCATGACAACTATAGCGATGGCGCCAGATGCGGTGGACGCGCTCTTCGCTATTTTCTGTCGAGAACGCATTTTGGCGACACGCTGCTGCTGCTAAATAGCGATGGCGTGGTATTTTGAAGAGCGTTGCTGGTAAGATTCTTTGTATAGGCTTTTCCCTAGTAGTGTGATCCTCTAACATCCGATCGAACTTCAGCTTCTCCTTTTGACTTTCGCATTGCGTCCTTGCATCGACAATGACCGGCGGAGATCATCATCATCGGGCACATCGTCGGTTCCTCTTGATCTTCAGCAGCTTCGCCCGTTGCAGATCATCGTGCACATCGTCTGGTTCCTCTTGATGTTCAGTAGCATCACCGTATTCAGGAGGCACATAGTTGTCATCGTACTCTTCTTCTTCGCTGTCTTCCATCATAACCCCTATTTCTCCGTGCCTCGTCCAAACATTATAGTGTGGCATGAAACCCTTGTAAAGCAGGTGGGTGTGAAGGATTTTCCGGTCAGAGTAAGACTTTGTATTCCCACATATAGGGCATGGACAACACATAAAACCATTCTGCTTGTTTGCCTCAGCCGCTTCGAGAAAATCATGCACGCCCTTAATGTACTCGGAGGTGTGTCTGTCACTGTACATCCATTGCCGGTTCATCTGCGTGCATTATATATAACTAATTTTGTCAAAAACCATTACAGAACATCATGAATAGATAATTAAGTGACCAAATTAATAGAAGTTCATCATCACATTAAAACCAAAGTACATACATAGTTCTCATCTAACAACATAAAGCTCTGCAGAGCATCTAAATTAATTAAACCATACATTGAAACTATGTAAAACATTTCAATGCGAAAACAAATGCGATCATAATCGCAACCAAGGTAACAACTGATCCAACGGCATAATGATACCAAGCCTCGGTATGAATGGCATATTTTCTAATCTTTCTAATCTTCAAGCGCATTGCATCCATCTTGATCTTGTGATCATCGACGACATCCGCAACATGCAACTCCAATATCATCTTCTCCTCCTCAATTTTTCTTATTCTTTCCTTCAAGAAATTGTTTTCTTCTTCAACTAAATTTAACGTCTCGACAATAGGGTCGGTTGGAATTTCCGGTTCAACAACCTCCTAGATAAATAAAATCTATGTCACGTTGGTCGGCATAATTATCATAAACAATAAATGAACCAATAGTTATGAAAAGATAATATATACCACATCCGAATCATAGACAGGACGAGGGCCGACGGGGGCGGATACCAAAACCATCGCACTATATAAGATGCAATAATAAAAGTAAGAAAATAATACAAGTACCTATCTAAACATACAAGTAAGAATATTTTTCCTTTCAGAAAGAAGATAAGAAACAGAGGCTCACCACGGTGGTATCGGCGATGAGATCGGCGCGAGTGGTCGACGGCGGTGAAGACGGGGACGGGGCGTGACGGACCGCTAAACCTAGACAAATATTGAGGAAAATGGAGAAAGCTTAAGTAGTGTGGCTCGGGCATTCCATCGAACACCTTGTGTGCATAGGAGGTGAGCTAGAGCACCACCAAGCCCTCTCCCCTCGGCGACGGAAAAAAAGCAGGCAGTGTGCTCTGCTTTCGCGAGGGTATATATAGGCACATCATTGATCCCGGTTGGTGGCATGAACCAGGGACTAAAAGGCAGCCTTTGGTCCTGTTCATGCCACCAACCGACCAATGATGGTGGGCAGAGCGAGGCCCATTGGTCCTGTTCGTCCCACCAACCGGGACAAAAGGTCAGACGAACCGGGACCAATAGCCCACGTGGCCGGCCCCCCGGGCTCACTGAACCGGTCCAGGTGCCCCATGGGTCCCGGTTACGATCGAACCGGACTAATGGGCTGACCGGCCCGACCTTTGCCCCTTTTCTACTAGTGCACGTAGGTTCTGAAACTAACAAATACCTCAGCGAAAACGGCATGAACGTGAGATAGTGGCGCTTTCTAAAATTTAGGAAAAGTACAGAAAATAAAATAAAATAAAAAATCTGAAAGAAAGCAAAATAACTGAAAAAATGGAGGAAAGCTGGAAAATAGAAATTGAATAAGTAAGAAAAATGATTTATTTTTTTTGGAAAACTTAATAGAATGTGGGAACGAACAAAGTGCAATTTTGGCACTACTATGGAAAACTAAAGAACTGAAGAAAAGGCTCAGAACAGTTCTGAACATTCATGAAAAATTACCATATTTCCAATCTTCTTGATTGTTGCTAAATTATTTTCTATTTTCCTTGTTTTTATTTTTTAGATTTTTTTACCAAATTTGTATTATTATTTTTCATTTCTCCGTGTTGACTAGGTTGTGTGTGTAAAATCTCTGCCATGTCACTTTCATCTGGTTTCGAAATTTATGACCGGAGGTGAGTGGAGTTGGAGTTCAAGGACCAATTCTAGAATCACCAACAACATAGGGCAAGAAAAGTAAGTTTTTTTTAAAAAAATTACAAATCAAAGCCGATCGAGAATGCTAGGTAAATGATGGATCACTAGATAGCATCGATTTGTTTTATCATGCCGGTGCATGTGTGCCGAAGTTTTGACCTTTTTTACTCGGGCTGGTGCTCGCAGAACGGCAGAAGGCCACTGGATTTGACCCCCACGGCAGGGCCGACCAGGATCCATGAGCAATGGAGCGAGCAGCACTGGGAGCATGGGATGCAGGTGATGATGATGCCGCATGATTCCCCCAGCAAAAAAACGCACCACCTTTCCTTGCAACCAAAGCCACCCACTCACGCTCTCACATGCACACCCATCGCCAGTGCCACTCGCGCTGTCTCTTACTCTTATATACCCCACTCCAACCAGCACAGATCAGCTTCCTCCTCCTCCGGCCAGTGATCAATGGCGGGCGGGTGCAAGGCGGCGATCGGGTGCGTGGACGCGCGCGTGCCGGTGCGGGCCAGCTACGTCAGCCTCTACAAGTGGCCCGAGTCCGACGCCGAGTTCGTCCGGTCCGTCGCCATGGCGCGGCGCCACCGCCAGCAGCCGGAGAGCCCCGCTGCCGCCGCCGGGTGCTACAGCGGCGGCAGCGCCAGCATGCGCCGCGGGGCTGGCGTCGATGTTGGTGGAGACAGCCCGCGGGTGGTGGACAGCTACTCGTGCCGCCAGATGTATCTTCGCAGCTACACCTTCTCGACGCGGAAGGAGACCGTGCCCGAGCGCACCATGGCGTGCCTCGGCCGTGTCCGGGAGCGGGCCGCCGTCTTCCCCAGCTTCCTCCCTCACCGCGGCGGCGGCGGATCCGACGCCGGAAGCTCATTCGGCAGCTCGAGTGGCGGCGGAGGTCAGTACTCCGGGAGGGATCAAGACGGGCGCCGCGGGACTACTGGCGGCAGCAACGGGAGGAGGAAGCGTCGGAGGAAGAAGAAGGGGTGCGCCGTGGTGAGGAGGCTGCAGGAGGCGTCGTGCGGCGCGGTGCGCGCCATCTTCCGCCGCCTGCTCGCCTGCACCACCACCGTCGACGTCGAGGTCGCCGAGCCGCCGCCCGGCCGGTGAATGCCGCCATTTGCATGCCGGACTTATCCTCGGTCCTTTTTTTGGCATTCTATTTCCTAGTAATTAATTAATATATTATGTATTTTAATCATTTTTCTACTCGAGTTACAGTACAGTAGTAGCTTCCATTCGTAGCAAATGAGTAATATACATATCATCAGCTTGTAACTTATTTGTGATTGTGCTATTTATTTCTTGTTACATATATGTATACAATCGCTATGGTTACTTATTCGGTGTTTTTACCCCTCGACCGTGGAATAACAGCTATACAGTAATCTATATCTATACCTAATAATACAAGACGGTGTGTTTCTCACTTATGTATTTTCGTTTGCCGGCTGGGTCTAATCTTTACATGCTATATTGGAGCTCACCACCTCACGTACCTTAGAGCATCTCCAGCCGTTGCCCCCTGCTCGAAAAGAGGGTCGGCCCCAGGCGCCTGATTTAAATTTTTTGAACATTTATTTGTCTAAAATTCAGCGAACGGGACAAATATTCGGCAAAACAGTACATTATTTCAGCGAACTGAGGTAGTTTTTTTTCATAGATAAAATACTTAAAAAAAGGCCGCGACTACAGGCCAAATAACGCGCTGAAAGAGGTGAGGTCGCCGTCATCGCCGCCGTCGTCGTCGTCCTTCTCCTCCACGCGGACGCCACTGCTAGACCCCTGCCCGGGGTCGCGCCCGGCGGATCGTGGGTGGCGGCGCGTCCTCGTCATTTGCATGCCGGACTTGTCCTCGGTCCTTTTTTGGCATTCTATTTCCTACGGAGTAGTAATTAATATATTCAGTATATTTTAATCATTTTTCTACTCGAGTTACAGTACAGTAGTAGCTTCCATTCGTAGCAAATGAGTAACATATATATCATCAGCTTGTAACTTATTTGTGATTGTGCTATATTTATTTCTTGTTACATATATGCATACAACCGGTGTGGTTACTTATTCGCTGTTTTTTACCTCTCAACCGTCGTATAACAGTTATTTGGTAATTTGTATCTTTTTTTTTTTGAAAAGAACATTTCCCAACCTATGCATCAGGATGATGCATCCAGCCATTGATAATCTGTATCTATACTTAGTAATAATACAAAAAGTGTGTTTTACACGTCTGTTTTACCATGCACACCTTAGTTTCATCCCTACATGAGGTGGTACTAGTAAGAATTGCTCGGTCTTGAAAGGATTTTGTGCAGTATTTCAGTGTTTTCATCTTAAGCTATTTCATCATGTCTTTATTCTTTGTTCTGGCAAAGTAAAATGTTCCTATTTTCTCAGCTTGAGGTGTAGTAGTTGAAATTTTATGGACAGACAATTGTAATTGACCAATGGAGAGTATATACATGTGTAAGACAGTTAAATAATATAAATGTAAAAATGTGGAATGCATTAATCTTTTATCACCGTGTGACCTACAATTAATTGAATCGTTCAAACCCACATTTATTCCGAATCGAGTAGGGCGCCCGAGAGGGAAGAATCTGAGTAGGGATGACTACTCCACAACGATTTCTGAGAGGAACAAGTCAACGAGGCCACCAATGACGTCAACTCTATCGTCGCTCTGGATACGGACACCATGGACAAGATGCAACTCTTTCTTGGTATTGAACCAATCGATGGTCGACGAGGCCACCAATGACAACAACTCCATTGTTGCTTTATACCCGGACAACATGGACAGGTTGCAGACTACACTACTATTTTACTGTTCATAGATGCAAGGCTCGAGACGTCCTGACATGGTCGGCCAGGAAGTAGGAGGGTGGTAGGAATGGGCAACGGCGAACAGTTCATTTGGTGGACCATGGCAATGTCGAGCATCATGCATCTCATCCCACGGCCCACGACACGTCCAACAGGGAGCAAAGTAATCCCATGTTTTTCTCCCTTTGCAATGCACGAACACATATTTGATAGTAAGAAAAACTCCACCGGCCACTGGGACACACCAATAGTAAGAAGCAACTTGGTTACTATTACACGCTTAAGGCGCTGGTTACCATGTTATTGGTACGCAACACATAGGATACTTTGGTATGTGGGCATCCCATATTAGTCCCACCTAGACCAGACTTTCTAGAAGGTTCTCTCCGGTTTTACCAGGCCGGGGTTTTTTCCTGATTAGGTATCTTTTTGTTCTTTTGATTGGTTTTGTTTTCCATTTCCTTTTTCTTTTTCATTTTGCATTCATTTTTCCTTTCTTATTTTTTCCTTATAAAATTCGCAATCTTTTGTCAAGTTCACGCATTGTTTTTCAGATTCTAGATTTTTTCGAAATAAACAAAAAAATAAAAAATATGCAATTTTTTAGGATTTGCAAAAACCAAATTCATGGAATTTTTTGTAAGTTATTAAACCTTTTAAAATTCGTATTTTGTCAAATTAATTATTTTTTCAAAATAAAAACCTTAAAAATATTCATGGACCTGTTTTAGAACTTGTTGATCTTTTATTGAATTCATGAACTTTTAAAAATGCGTAAACTCAATTATTTGTCACAATTATTTTTATTATAAATACGTTAAGTCTAACATAGCAGGGAGTGAAAAAAACTGGAGCAGCCATATGGACGAAAGAACTACATGGCAGGCGGAGGCCCAGATCGACCACCAATGTGTGGCAGGAAACTTCTTGGCGGTTAACACGCCGATTAGGAGGTCTGCGCTTTCCCTTATAAACAAAGAAGAAGAAAGGAAAAGGATGAGAACCAATGGTTGAAGCATTTCATGTGTGTGTGTGTGTGGGGGGGCCAAGCAGGACAACCTTCTTTTCATCTACAGTTTCCATTTTTCCTTTACTTTCTCATTTTCATTTTGTTTTCCTATTTCTTCATGGTTATCTTTTTGTTTCTATTTTTCCTTTTTAATGTATTGTTATTATTCCTCCATTCTTTTTCCTTCTAGTTTTTATAGTAATCAGTTTTCTCACTTTCTGAAGAAAATATATTAACATCTTTTGTTTTCCATGAATATATATTTTGACATGCATGAACAACTTTACTCAAAGAGATGAATTTTAAATGTATAAATTTGTTTATACACATAAATTATTTTTAAATATAAGATAAACATTTCTTTTCAAATATATACAAATCTAGTACCGGATACATGAGTTATAATTTTTCATGCATATTGTATATATGATTAAACTTAATTTTAATAAGATTTTGTACTTAAATATTACATTGTAAAAGTTATCTAAATTTTTACTTAAGAAAAAAAGTATGCCAAATTAATAGCCTGTGTTTGTGACCGGCCCATTATGGTTCGTTGGAGGAGGAGCCAACGCATTTGCATGCAGAGATCCTATTGGACACTCGTCACGTCCAACAAAAGGCAGGGCGCACAGAGCCCATTAGTAGTACTAGTAGTACTATACCAGAGAACTACTGTAGAGGATGCCACTGTAGCCGGGGGTTTACTGTTGAGTGACAATTACTGTAGCACAAGGTTCAAAAAATTGCGCCTATTTGTTTTGATTATTTAAAAATAATTTATAAACAGAACCACACTTTGAAATTCCAAACATTTTTGGAGAGTGCAGATTGCTTTTGAACAGGCAAACATTTTCCTGAAAAAATAAATTATTTTCCAAAAACAAATATTTTTCCAATTTGTTCATAAGTTTTCAAAAAGGACAGATTTTTTTGAAATTTACGAACAAATCTTGTATCCTCTTGTTTTTCTGAATTTCTGAAAAAAATTAACGGCAGTTACAGTTTCTGAAAATTCAACAAATTATTAAAAGCAGTTACAGTTTCTCAAAATCCAAAAAGGTTCTTCAATTCGTGAAGAAAATTCGAAAATATTTGAACCTTTTATGAATTTGTGAACGAAATTTGAAAGCAGAACCCCTTTTTTAGTTCCAAAATATATTTGAAATTTCTAGTTTCCGACACGAAATAGAACATGAAACGAAAAAAAGGAAAATATAAACAGAATATAATCGGTTTATAAAAGAAACAACTGGAAAAGAGACCGAAAGACTATACCTGAACCGAACCGAAAACTTCTGAAAGTTTACTATCAGCGGGGAAACCTGTAGCATGTATTGGGCCGTTCCATGAGTGTGCCGCCTATGCGCATACCCCTATAAAAAAGAGAGCTCCTAACCGGCGCCCACCCGGGTCCTTGTATGGCCCAGGCCCACGAACACCACCCGGGTCCTTGTATGGGCCAGGCCCACGAACTCGCGTCTATTACTTACGTATGTGGTTCGCTAACCAGTCGAGCTACCACGAATTTGTGAAATACTGCAGCGCGACGATGCATAAGAGGAAAACACCGTAGCCACGAAGATTTTTTGAGTTATAAAATATTTTAGAAAAACTTGATTTCTTTTGACAAAAATGTGATATTTTTTTTCGAAAGTCCACAGATTTTGGAAAGAATCACGAATTTGAAAAAAGTTGATCAATTTTCAGAAAAAGTTCACAAAATCTGAAAAGTTCATGGATTTTTAAAAAAGTCCAGAAAACCTGAAAAGAGTTCATTGGTTTTGAGCAAAAAGTTCATCAATTCTTAAAAAGATTGTATAGATTTTCGAAAAAGTTCATCAATTTCAAAAAGAGTTTACCGATTTTCAAAAAAAAATCATTGATTTCAGAAAAGTTCACAAAAATCAATTTCTAAAATAGTTCACAAATTTTTGATTTTGGACAAGAGTTCATCGATTTTTGGAAAAGAGTTCATCGAATTTGAAAAAGTTCATCGAATTTGAAAAAGATCATCGAATTCAAAAAAAGTTCACCAAATTTGGAAAAAGTTCATTGATTTGGGAAATAGTTTAATAAAATTTTAAAAAGTTCATCAATTTTGGAAAAAAGTTCATCCAATTCAAAAAAGTTCATCAATTTGAAAACTAGTTCATTCAAATGAACAAAAAGAACAAAGGACCGAACAAAACTGTTCCTAGTGAACAAGAAAAGCGAAAAAAACTACATGAGAAGAAAAGAGTGAAGAAGCTATTCCTGAACACAAGAGGTAAGGATTGTGTGGTGGTCAGTGAATGGTGGGAACGACGAGGAGGCCACGGGTTCGATTTCCAGCTGACGCGCTTGCATTTTTTGTCGGTTTACAACAGAAAAAAAGAAAGGGGCGATGGGCCGAGCCCAAGAAGACGCACGGAGGAGGGAGGGGTTCGCGGGTTCGATTTCCAGCTGACGCACTTGCATTTTTTGTTGCTTTACAACAGAAAAAAAGAAAGAGGCGATGTGCTGAGCCCAAGAAGACGCACAGAGGAGGGAGGGGTGTGCGCTCGTTTGCGCCAATGCCTGTAGCGGGCGCCCGTGGCGCCGAATAGGATTTGCCCTAAAAAAAGCAATCTGCCGAACATTCCGGAAAACGCCGACGAAACGCGGACAAGCCTCGAGCAAGCACCGAAACGGGCCAGTCCATTTTAGCTGTCCTATTTTGAGAACATTATCGAAGGTTCCGATCTGGTTCGTACTAGTTTTCCTGTTTTCTTTGTTCTGTTGTTTCTTTCACGGGTTTTCTTTATCTTATTATGTTTTTCCCTCAATCTTCCCTTCTGAAAACAAATCAAAAAGTTCAAAAATTTGTTGCACAATTAAAAATATATTTGGTATTTAAAAAATGGCTTCAGAAATTTGGTCCACAATTTTAAAAATCTTCATGTTTCCAGATTTCTTCAAAAATTCAAAAAATGTTTGTATTTTTAAAATTCGTTCACATATTCAAAAATTATTTGTGTTTCGGAAGAGGTGCATGAATTTTGAAAAATATTTGCATTTTCATAATATTATTAAGATTTTTATAATTTTCTGGTTTTCACAATTTGTTAAAAAATAAAAAATATTCGAGTATTGAAAAACAAAAAATAAAACATGTTCAGGAATTATAAAAAAAATCGTGTTTTCAAAATCTTGGATCTGTTTCAAAAAATGTTCGTGTTTTTACCGGTCTCTATGGGCGCGTTTGGTTGCCCACAAAATTGCAACCAGGCCCAATTGGGCCATGAAATGTGCGTTTAGTTGCGAACGTAGTGGGCTGGCTCGCATGCGCATGAAACTTAAAGCAACCCACAGTTTGGCTCGCTAGAAACTGCCGAAACTGCAGTTTCTAGCGAGCCAGGTTGAAGGCGGTGCAAGCTTCGCCTTGGGGAGAGGGTCGAGGCAGCGGCGGGGATGGCGGGAGATGGATATTCGGCGAGACAACACGGCGCCAAATGTAGGCTCACGACCCCATCCCACCCATTTACTCAGTCACCGCTACCTCTAGGACAACCACCTCCTCTTGCCTCGTCACCACCGGCGGAGACGGCTCAAATCTGTGCGGACGCAGTGGTGGCAGATCAGGTAGTAGGACTGTTGCTGCTCTTCGATTTGGCCACCGGTCTGGTTGTCCTTGACTCAGCCGTGCCCCCTCCCCTTCGTTGTCCTCATCTCTGATGCCGGTAAGCAACACCGCATGTCCCCTATGTTAGGTGCGTTGTTAAGCCGTTAGGCAAGGTGTGGGATCGATTTCCCCGTTGCTAAATGCACCCTCACACTACAAAAAAAAGACACATTCGTGACATTGTGGGCCGAACGAATTTTTTTCTATCATACTTATGACACTTCTATGACGATAATTGTGACAAACCCGGTATCATCATAGTTGTGATTGGCTCCTACTTCTATGACAAAAAATCATGACAGAAAATGGGCTTTTCGTCCTGGGCGGGTCGGAGACGCAGCTGCATGACATTCTTTGGGCCGTCCATGACAGAAAAAACCATGGTAGAAGCAAGGGCGAGGAAAATATCGGGGAGTTCCCGGTTACGATGGGTGGTCGGGGGCCGAGTTATGCGCGTTTCTCTCGTACACGTACGCGCGTGGGTGTGAGGCGTTGGGATCTAATTGAAACCGAGCGAGGCGTCGCCTACTTAACTCGAGCGATTGCATTGCAGGCTACGCGTTACTGAACCCGAGCGATCGAGCGATTCCTTCGCTTGCTGCTAACTAAAGCCGATCAGTGCTGCCTCTAGATGAATAGTGAGAGTTTTTGGGGGGGGGGATGAACAGTTCCCGGTGGGGGTTGGATGAACATGACCCCGTGATGTTGACGCTGGATGGACAGGACCCCGATCGATCGAGCCGGTTGGGTGTGGATGAACAGGACCCCGTGAAGGGCTGGATGAACAGGACCCCGTGGAGAAAAGGTTGAACAGTAGTCGGTGGAGGGCTGGTTAAGCAAGAGCGATGGAGGCTGGATGAGCAGAGCCCGTGGAGGGTGGTTGAACAGACCCCGTGGAGAGGGCTGGTTCAACGATGGCGGTGGAGGAGCGTGCGGTGGAGGCTAGATGAGCAGAGCCCTTGGATAAGCGATCGCGGTCGAGGCTGGAGGAGGTCGACGGTGAAGGAACAGTAGCCCGTGGAGGCTGGCGGAGGTCGACGGTGGAGATGAACAGTATCCCGTGGAGTCCCATTTTGCGGTACGCCACACCCTTCCTGATCAACAGGACCCCCGTTTCGACTGTAGCGCTCCAATACAAGTCCGTTTCCTCTGTTTTACGGTACGCCATACCCCTCCTAATCAATAGGACCCCGTTTCGACCATTGGAGGTCCAACAGAAGTCTGTTTCCTCCATTTTGCGGTACGCCAGACCCCTCCCGATGAACAGGGTCCCGTTTCGACCGTGACCAGTCGAACACAAGGTCGTTTCCTCCGTTCCGCGGTATGCTAGGCCTCGTTTCCATCGACTGTTCCGTCCAAGCCCTCCCGATGAACACGACGACGCATTCCGTTCCGACCCAGCCGGTTGGCTCCCCATGAACACGACGAAGACACAGTTTATCCATTCTGACCAAGCCATGTACACGAGACATGGCCGTGCGATCTTGAGTAGGCGTTGAGACCCGCTTTGTATGTGCGTGCGTGGCGTGCCACTTTCTTCTACCCTAGGTGTTGTACGTACGTGTACATGCTACGTGCGCGCCTCTACTATGACACGTGCATGCCTCTACATCGACCAGTATGTACGTACACGTTCGCGACCAGAATGACAATGCTACGTACGCTTCAAACAGGTGGGTCCCGACTGTCACGCACTTCCTTGCGTGCGAAGATGAGCTGGTGGGTCCCAGTAGTCAGGGGGCGAATCATTTTTTTTGCCCGTAATATGGATGCACTTCCTTGCATGCGAAGATGTAGCTCGTAGGTCCCAGCAGTCAGCGGGGAAATGTTTTTTTTTTCGCGAAATATGATGGCCCTTGCTGTCAGGTGGATGAATAATTATTTTCCATGTAATAAGGAGGCACTTCCTTGCTGCGGCCATGGACCCAGCTGTCAGCCTCTCCACGTACAGTTGATAACCCACAACTTGAACAGTAGCCAGTGGAGGGCTGGAATTCGAGCCGAGTCAAGCTAGCTCGGCTCGACTCGCTAGAGCTCGTTTTGTTAACGAGCTAGCTCGACTCGACTCGTTATTATAACGAGCTCAAATCCAAGATTGTCTCGACTCGTATAACTCGCGAGCTGGCTCATTTAGATTGTTAAGCTCGTTAAAGATATGAACATAAAACCCTCAAATATTATAAAAATGATTATGTATATATTAAACAAATATATCACTAAACAATAGTAATTTCCTTATAAAGCATGAGTCTCCTAGGCGGTTGGGCCTTCAACAACTAGGCCTTGTGTTGTGCACCTAGGACATAGGGTGTTGAGTGGCTAATTTTTTTTGTATTGGGAGTGGCCGATCTTTTGTACCGAGCCTAACGAGTTACACGAGTACTCGTGAGCTTGGCTCGTTTAACTTGGTCTATAAATGATCTTAAACTAAAGATCGGCTCGACTCATTATTCTTCGAGTTCGATTCGATTCGAGCCGAGTCACGAGCTAATCGTTTAGCTCACGAGCTTCGAACTTTTTTTCCAGCCGTGGGCCACAAGTATAGGGGATCGCAACAGTTTTCGAGGGTAGAGTATTCAACCCAAATTTATCGATTCGACACAAGGGGAGCCAAAGAATATTCTCAAGTATTAGCAGATGAGTTGTAAATTCAACCACACCTGGATAACTTAATATCTGCAGCAAAGTATTTAGTAGCAAAGTAATATGGAACTAACGGTAACAGCTGCAAAAGTAACAGTAGCAGCTTTGTAGTAATTGTAACAGTGGCAACGGCAAAGTAACTAAGCAAAGAACAATACGTGAAAAGCTCGTAGGCATTGGATCAGTGATGGATAATTATGTCGGATGCGATTCCTCATGTAATAGTTATAACATAGGGTGACACAGAACTAACTCCAGTTCCTCAATGTAATGTAGGTATGTATTCTGAATATAGCCATACGTGCTTATGGAAAAGAACTTGCATGACATCTTTTGTCCTACCCTCCCATAGCAGCGGGGTCCTATTGGAAACTAAGGGATATTAAGGCCTCCTTTTAATAGAGTACCGGACCAAAGCATTAACACTTAGTGAATAAATGAACTCCTCAAACTACGGTCATCACCGGTAAGTATCCCGATTATTGTCACTTCGGGGTTAACGGATCATAACACATAATAGGTGACTATAGACTTGCAAGATAGGATCAAGAACTCACATATATTCATGAAAACATAATAGGTTCAGATCTGAAATCATGGCACTCGAGCCCTAGTGACAAGCATTAAGCATAGCAAAGTCATAGCAACATCAATATTAGAACATAGTGGATACTAGGGATCAAACCCTAACAAAACTAACTCGATTACATGGTAAATCTCATCCAACCCATCACCGTCCAGCAAGCCTACGATGGAAATACTCACGCACAGCGGTGAGCATCATGAAATTGGTGATGGAGGAAGGTTGATGATGACAACAGCGACGGATTCCCCTCTCCGGAGCCCCGAACGGACTCCAGATCAGCCCTCCCGAGAGAGTTTAGGGCTTGGCAGCGGCTCTGTATCTTACAACGCGATGAATCCTTCTCTCTGATTTTTTTCTCCCCGAACGTGAATATATGGAGTTGGAGTTGAGGCTGGTGGAGCTTCAGGGGGCCCACGAGGCAGGGGGTGCGCCCTAGGGGGGCCCCCACCCTCATGGACAGGGTGTGGGCCCCCTGGTGCTGATTCTTTCGCCAGTATTTTTTATTAATTCCAAAAAGTTGCTCCATGGATTTTCAGGTCATTCCGGGAACTTTTATTTCTGCACAAAAATAACACCATGGCAGTTCTGCTGAAAACAACATCAGTCCGTGTTAGTTCCATTCAAATCATGCAAGTTAGAGTCCAAAGGATGGGCAAAAGTGTTTGGAAAAGTAGATACGATGGAGACGTATCAACTCCCTCAAGCTTAAAGCTTTGCTTGTCCTCAAGCAGTTCAGTTGACAAACTGAAAGTGATAAAGAAAAACTTTTACAAACTTTGTTTGCTCTTGTTGTTGTAAATATGTAAAGCCAACATTCAAGTTTTCAGCAAAGATTATGAACTAACCATATTCACAATAACAGTTAGGTCTCATGTTTACTCATATCAATGGCATAATCAACTAACGAGCAATAATAATAAATCTCGGATGACAACACTTTCTCAAACACAATCATAATATGATATAACAAGATGGTATCTCGCTAGCCCTTTATAAGACCGCAAAACATAAATGCAGAGCACCTTTGAAGATCAAGGACTAACTAAACATTGTAATTCATGGTAAAAGAGATCCAGTCATAGTCATACCCAATATAAATTCATGCAAATGACAGCGGTGCTCTCCAGCGGGTGCTTTTTAATAAGAGGTGATGACTCAACATAAAAGTAAATAGATAGGCCCTTCGTAGAGGGAAGCAGGGATTTGTAGAGGTGCCAGAGCTCGATTTTGAAATAGAGATAAATAATATTTTGAGCGGTATACTTTCATTGTCAACATAACAACTGAGAGATCTCGATATCTTCCATGCTACACACATTATAGGCGGTTCCCAAATAGAATGGTAAAGTTTATACTCCCCCTCCACCAACAATCATCAATCCATGGCTTGCTCGAAACAACGGGTGCCTCCAACTAACAACAACCCTGGGAGAGTTTTGTTGGTAATTATTTTGGTTTGATTTGAGCATGGGACCGGGCATCCCGGTTACCAGCCATTTTCTCGTGAGTGAGGAGCGGAGTCCACTCCTCTTGAGAATAACCTACCTAGCATGGAAGATACAAACATCCCTAGTTGATACATGAGTTGTTCGAGCATACAAAACAGAATTTCATTTGAAGGTTTGGAGTTTGGCACATACAAATTTACTTGGAACGGCAGGTAGATACCGCATATAGGAAGGTATGGGGGACTCATGTGGAATAACATTGGGGTTTATGGAGTTGGATGCACAAGCAGTATTCCCGCTTAGTACAAGTGAAGGCTAGAAAGAGACTGGGAAGCGACCAACTAGAGAGTGACAACAGTCATGAACATGCGTTAAAATTAATCAGCACTGAGTGCAAGCAAGAGTAGGATATAATCCACCATGAACATAAATATCGTGAAGGCTATGTTGATTTTGTTTCAACTACATACATGAACATGTGCCAAGTCAAGTCACTCGAATCATTCAAAGGAGGATACCACCCTATCATACCACATCACAACCATTTTAATAGCATGTTGGCACGCAAGGTAACACTACAAGAAATATGTCAACTTGTGGCCACCACCATTGGTCACTGAAAGGTCATGGTTTTTCATTTGCGACCTTTTTGTGACCAAAAACAGGTCAAAAGTCAAAAGGCGGCGGTCGAATCGACTATAGCGACCTTTCTTCTGGAATGGTCGAAGACATTTATGTCCACTGTGGCGTTTTGGTCACTAGCAACCTCCCCAGCCCACGTAGGCATCCAGCATGGCAAGCTGATGTGGCACAAGATTCAGCCCGGTCCAATTCGGTTTTCTACATGAGCCTAGCCCAACAATTCGGCCTTTCTATATTTTTTTTCCTGTGCTTTTATTAGCTACATGGGCCTGGCCCAAGAATTCGGCCTTTTTATTTTCTAGGCCATGGCCTTTTTTATTTAATTTTTTCCAACAGATGAGCCCACTAGTGAGATGGGACCCAGTTGTCAGGTTCTAACAAGTGGGTCCCAGTTGTCACTGTTATATTCTCCAGATCTCAATTTTCCAATAAATAAATAACAATATTTAAATCCGAACAGAGAGAAAACAAAATGCTTCAAACAGAGCACGACTAATCAGGAAAAATATGGTACACATCACGAATACAATCAGAAAGAGTCAAACTTGGCACATTATTACAATCAAACTTGTTCATCCTGGTAACACAGCAAGGATGGTTCATCCTGGTAACACATTATTACAGAGAAATATGGTTCACATCAAGTTTACAATAAAAAAATGTTCACATCAGGTAACACAACTATCACAGTATAACTAGCTCCAATGCTTCTCCCAACTTGTTCATCCTGGACCTCACGACAAAACATGAATGAAGGCCAGCATCTGCAAGTTATCAAGAAAAATGGTTAGAACAAGCAAAATGCAACATTTTTACCATTTAAGCATAGAAGAATAGGGTCAACAACATTTCGATCTTTGAAAATGAACCAGGATTTCAATCTTTGAAGAGCAAAAAATTGATACAGTAGATCATTTGCGGTTTAAAACAGCCCCTAAGGAGAGACATGTTGACACATTCATTTTGCAACATCTAGAAATTGAACCTCATAAACATGCAATGTGAAATTTGTATCTCAAAGAAGTTTACATACTTTTCAGGTTTAATTAGCACATAAACATGCAATGTGGAATTTGTATCTCAAAGAAGTATACATACTTATCAGGTTTAATTAGCACAGAGAAGCCAAATGCTAGTAACTCATGAGTAGTACACAAGACAGGATTCAGCAAAGTAAACAAGGTGGCTACAGTACAAAAGTAAGCTCATCACACAGAATAAATGAGTGGAACTACAGTACATCCTCTAAATTAGCATGTTCACAAGATTAAAAGTAAGCGCAGAATAAGCATATGAGTTTTGTTTGGCATAGTTTGTTTGGTAATTTAGAAAGAGGGGAGATGGGGCACAGAACTTTGAGGCACTGTTATGAGGTAGTGTCTGATGAAGGTTGCCCTTTGGGGCGGCAGCGGTAGCTCCGCCAAATGTAGCAGCAGCACCTCCGACTAGCACAGCGGCAAATACCAAGAAGAATGTCATGACAAAATCAACATAGAAGGCTTTTGTGATGGCATACCTGAAAATAGCAGCAGTAGGTTAGTGTGGTTTATGTATATTTGCACAGCACACAACATAACAGATAAACAAAGGCCAAGAACCCATAGGCGCCAGAAAACAAAAATCTTTTTAGACTAATGCCTATTCCATGCCATCTGATCTACAGCAGCAAAATTCACTGCACAATAGTTATTTTATAGAAGAATGTTACTCCAGCAGTACAATTCACTACACAATAGTTATTTTATAGAAAAATGTTCCTCCATGTGCACCAAAAGCAACCAATGCATCTTTTCACTGAGCTTGCTGGGGAAAAGCAATGATGCTATAGACAATAAACCTACACAGGGGCTTTCCAGCAGCACACCATGTAACAGAAACAATTCTAATATTTCATATCATCCATGTCATAATTAGAAAATGAGAAAATATAGTTCCACATAAGCAAGCAAATATAAAACGAAAACTAGTTGCATATATGTTTGGCAACAAACTAATTTAGAGCAGTAGCACTAGGGAGTAGGAAATGACAGCAGCAGCAGCAAATTTAGAGCAGTAGCACTTGGCATTTCACTAGATTCAGTCAAGCATGAATGTGAACTTAGAGCAGCAGCAAAATCAGGGAACATGGGAGAGGTAGAGGGAGGCTCGACCATGAATTGCTGCTGCCCCATGGTTGGGTATGTAATTGTCACCGCTCCTCCTTTTGGATGCCGAGGTCGGAGACGTTGGATCCGTGCGGGCATCCACCGCCTCCCATCCTTTTTGCCCGAGCTCCGGTCAAGGCTCCACCCTCGCGTCCGAGGTACCTACAGAGAGAGAAAGACTAAGAGAGAAATCAGTGCTTACATACAGAGATGAGATGGGGGTGGCGAGAGGGAGATGGAGATGGATATGGCTTACCACCTATGCCTGGGAGGGGAGGAAGAAGAACCCCTTCACACGAGCTGAAGCAGACCATAGCAGATCGGAGGAGCAAACTGCAGAGACCGCACGCACGAATCAGATGCGGTATGAAGGAAACCAGAAGAAGATAAGGGATTCATCATTGAGGGAGTTGCTCAACTTTGAGCTATCTACAAATTTCTGCAAAACAAACAGAAAAAGGATTCATCATTTCTATACAAAAAGAATAGTCACGTAGTTAGGAATTACATTCTCCCATCAACAGCGAGGACACATATGACCGTTTTTTCATTTTATCAATATAGGAATATAACCAAACGTCTTACATGTATGGTTGTACTGAAACAAATCTATTGGGCCATAACTCCATCAATAACTAAGCACAGCATAGGAAGTTCCTTGTGGATAATAAGAATAATAAAGAGATTAAATCCATTTCACATCTGAGCATGAAAACAAAGGGAAGTTCACCAACAGTAGTAAGCGGATAAGTTCACTAATGCTAGAGTAGGCACTTGTAAAGGCATAAAGTAATTTCCTTTCACTGGAGACATTTTCCCACAGCCGGGCTCCTGGCAAAAAATATTGTCGCTCGCCATGCACGTGGGCATGCTTCCTCAAGGCAGCCACGTCGATGAAGGTCTTGCCGCAGTTGTCGTAGCTGCAGAGGAAGAGGATCTCCGTGGCTGGCTCGACCTTGCGTGGCTGCACCTCTGGCTCCTGCCCAAAATTATAAGGTTGTTCATACAAGGAACAAAATTAACAAAAATATAGTTTCTAGCGCCTTGGAGCTTCTATCTCCGCAACTCCTTTTCACAAGGGAAAAATTCAGGATTTATCAGCAGCAGCAGCTGAAAACCATGTCTGAAACTGGTTCAGTTGCCTATTTTCAATGCCAAGTTTCAGTCGGATTGATGCTGGCCACAAGACAAGAGGGCATTTGGGTTGGATTCTTGTGCTGTTCTGGACTAGTGATATTTTTCGTCCAATCATCTGGCACAAATGTGGACTGAATACAGGTTTGTTTGACCATGGCCAGAATACAAATGTACGCCATTTAGTTCAGTACCCAGAAACATCTACTAGTCCTACTTACAACAACAACAACAGTAGAGTATAGTCTCGAATTGTTTCTTTACTTATACATCAGCATTTGCAGATTATACAGGATGACAACAGGAAAAAGTCTAATGGTAATAACATACACAAACATCAAACAAGGCATTGCAGACTACAAGAGCTTTTATTCTAGAGGCAGAGTTAAGCTGGAACCGAGGCTAGCGACGAGATCCAAAGGGGGGGAGGGGGCAGACCTTGAGGGCGTGGCGGTAGAGCTCCTGGCGCCGGAGGCGGCGGATGCAGACTGCCGAGGAAGCCGTCCACCTCCTCGTGCACCGCCTGGGACGTCGACCCTCGCCAGAACAGCCGCCCCTAGAGCGCCTCCTCCATGTACTTCTTGGGCGACCGACGCGCCAGGTCCGTCGCCCTCGTCGGCGTCGCCATCGCGCGAACGGTGGCGTGGTTGGGGCGGTTGGCGACGGGGAGGAGCGCACCGACGAGGCCCGCGGGCGTCGGGGCCTCCCCCGCCGGGTCGGGGAGTGGCACGGAGAGCGCGGATGGCGACGAGGTGGTCGTGGAGCGGGTGGTTGGCGGGGAAGGCGAGGAGCGAGTCGAGGAAGAGCCACGCCGGCGACAAAGGCGACGCGTCGCCCGAAACCTAGCCACGGGTGAGGGTTCCGAGTGAGCGGTAGAGGGCGCGAGAAATGGATCTGGCTGGAGGGGAGGAAAGAGCCACGCGAGGGGAGCCTGGGGGTGTGCTGCGTGCCGGCGAGAGCCGCCTCTACTCGCCAGAATCGGGTGCGGCGCGAAGGAAGGATGGCGCCATGCCACCGTGTTTGGATGAGGGGCGAGGAGGGGGCGATGGGGGATGGGTCTAGGGTTTGGGCTGCGGGTGGGGTATCTCTTTTTCTTTTTTTTCTGTCGATAGATGGATGGATGGATGTGGGATGGAGAGATGATGGATGGATGGATGGATGGACGCCATGTCATCAATCCGTGAGAAGGGTTGTGATTGGTTCGGAAAAACAGTGATTTAAAATAGTTTCCAAGTACTAAAAATAAAGGGATTTTGTGAAGTAACTATCAAAAACATTTTTCAAAAGTGCACCAAAAAAATTTTCACTAGAGTTAGACCACATTTTATGGATAAGGACCAATTTGTATGCATTTATGATCTTTCTAGCTATTTTTAATCATTTTCTGAGTGGCAAAAATGAGTTTTTTTGTGAAGAACCTACCAAATATTTGTTACAAAATTGGATTCCAACAATTTTCTAAAATACTAGTCCATATTTAATATAGAACTGACAAAATGGTTGGGTGTTGAAAGTTTTGATCCACCTCTGGTGAAAAAGACAAATTCCCGCCGATTCAGTTGGAAGCGGGTCAAATTTGAACCGCAGCTGCCTCATAGTTTGCTATTTATTTTTTCCAAAAATCATTTCTAGGTACATATGTATCTATTTAATCAGAGAAACATCAAATGTTTTCCAAGATTCAACCACTAGCTAGGAACGGACACTCCCGCCGTTTTGACCGCATTTTGAAACGGGCATAAAAAATTCAAAAAAATTCAAAAAATTGGAAAACCTTCGCATTGTGTCATTATATGTGACCAAGTTTCCAGGAAAAATAATAAACTTATAATACGGAAATTATTTTAGAAAAGTGTTCTCATAAATGAGCTATCAAGTGTGAAGATTCATGGATTTCAACCCAAATGCTCAATCTCATGGTCACATTCATGGCATAGTTTATTCAATGATCTCATATTGTGCACAAGGGTGCATCCTGGAATTCTTAACAATGTTGCCGAAGGGAGTTTTCATTTTCTTTGCACGGAAAATTCATTTTCCATTTTTCGAGTGCCCGAAATGAGGTTTTTTTGTGAAGGACCTACCATATATTTGTTGCAAAATTGTACCAAATCATTTTTATAAAATACTAGGACATATTTAATGCACAATTTACAAAATGGTTGGGTGTCAAAAGTTTTGATCCACCTCTGGTGAAAAAGACAAATTCCATGATTCGGTTGAAGCGGGTCAAATTTGAACTGCAGCTGCCTCATAGTTTGCTATTTATTTTTTCCAAAAATCATTTCTAGGTACATAAGTATCTATTTAATCAGAGAAAAATCAAAAGTTTTCCAAGATTCAACCACTAGCTAGGAACGGTCAAGCCCGCCGTTTTGATCGCATTTTGAAACGGGCATAAAAATTAAAAAAAAAATCAAAAAATTGGAAAACCTTCGCATTGTGTCATTATATGTGACCAAGTTTCCAGGAAAAATAATAAACTTGTAATACGGTAATTATTTTTAAAAAGTGTTCTCAGAAATGAGCTATCAAGTGTGAAGATTCATGGCTTTCAAGCCAAATGATCAATCTTATGGCCACATTCATGGCATAGTTTGTTCAAATGATCTCATATTATGCACAAGGGTGCATATTGTAATGGCAAACAATGTTGCCTAAGGAAGCTTTCATTTTCTTTGGACGAAAAAACCATTTTCCATTTGCTGAGTGCCTGAAATGAGTTTTTTTGTGGAGGACCTACCATATATTTGTTGCAAAATTGGACCTAATAAATTTTATAAAATACTAGGCCAAATTTAATGCACAATTGACAAAATGGTTGGGTGTCAAAATTTTTGATCCACCTCTGGTGAAAAAGACAAATTCCCGTCGATTCAGTTGGAAGCGGGTCAAATTTGAACTGCAGCTACCTCATAGTTTGCTCTTTATTTTTTTCCAAAAATCATTTCTAGGTAAATAAGTATCTATTTAATCAGAAATACATGGTTTGATGGCAAGACATCGAGGTTTGGATGGTGGCTGAGGGCCCCAACTCTAGAGCGCATAAGCTCGCATGCCCGCCGCGTGGTCACCGCGTGACCATGGCGTTGCCATGTGTTCTGGGCGGCCTAGGCATGTCTAGTGGTTGGGCACTCCCCAGGTAGGTGCTAGGAAGAAAATCACAACATAAGATTCTCACGAGGAGACCGATCGATGCTCAAACATGAATAAGCAGCCAAGTGTTTGATTTGCGGTACGGGAAATGCACATGGCTAATGGGCATGAGTTTTGGCTGAGGATGATCAGTTACTAAGAAGACCGTCTTCACAAATTTTCACCTCAAAAGGAGGAGCCTAGGTGGTACTTGCTTTACAAAGTACCACACTGGACATAAATACGAATCTGAAGCTGGGCTCAAAATAATGAATGGATTGAGCTGGCATTTGGCGGAGGATGGTTATTTGGGCATAGGAAAGCACTGTAGAATATGGATACCATTTGGACATGCCAAAGTGGTACTTCCTTCACAAAGTGTTTGCTTTGAGCAGAATAGGAAAATGAATATTTTTGAATTATTTTCGAACTAGGCAAGGAATGTTTTTGACATATTTGATGAAGATATGATCCAAAACATTTATGAGAATTTTTGGGAATTTTGGAATAACAGAAATATAGGTTGCTTCACAACCTAGGGCAAAACTGCCACATGGACATGACACATAGGCAAAACTGATGAGATGGCGCCCGTCATCACAACCCACCACAATCTACAAGGCTATGACCATCTATATTGGTCATTAACAACTAGAAATAAGGCAGCGGACTAGCACTGTTTGCTTAGTGACCATTTCGTGTAAGGAAATTACGACCTTTCTGACCAAAATGGTCGCAATAGTTTACGGTTTGGAGCCCCCCGAATAGCTTTTGACCAATTGGTCTGAAATGGTCATAGATCTATGACCAATTCTTCCAGGGTCACTGACAGAAGGTCACTGGTTGACATATTTCTTGTAGTGTAAACCATTATAAACTCCTAGCTAATTAAGCATGGCATAAGAAACTATAATCTCTAATTGTCATCGCAAACATGTTTATTCATAATAGGCTGAATCAGGAATGATGAACTAATCATATTTACAAAAGCAAGAGATGTCGAGTTCATACCAGCTTCTCTCATCTCAATCATTTCATCATATATAATCATTATTGCCTTTCACTTGCACGGCCGAACGGTGTGTATAATAATAATAGTGCACGTGCATTGGACTAAGCTAGAATCTGCAACATTCAATTCAAGGGAGAAGACAAGGTAAAATGGGCTGTTGGTTAAATCAACAATAATACATATGAGAGCCACTCACCATTTTCATCATGGTCTTCTCCTCTCGACCCCCAAAGAAAAGAAAAGAAATAAAACTATTTACACGGGAAAGCTCCCAACAAGCAAAAGAAGAACGAGAAATCTTTTTGAGTTTTCTTTTAATTACTAGTACTACATGCATGGAAAGTAAACTAGCTAAAAGCTACAACTAATTTTTTGGTTCTTCTTAAGGTTATTCAAGCACACAAGAAGAAAGCTGGAAAAAGAAATTAAACTAGCATGGATAGTACAATGAAAACGTATGAGCACCGACAACTACAATGAGTGTTGAACATGAATGTAATGTCGGTGAGAAATACGTACTCCCCCAAGCTTAGGATTTTGGCCTAAGTTGGTCTATGCCCATGGATCATGACTACTCTCTCTGGTGTACTGAAGAGTGTCATCTGACTGCCATTGGCTGGCGATCTCCTCCGGACCCTACTGATAAAAGGACGGTCGATAAGGGTCAAGTGGTGGTTCCGGCTCAGGCTCTGGAGCTGATGTCTGGCCCCGGTACCCGTAAACGGCCTCCGGCAAGACGAGAAACATGCCTGAAGATAAGTCAAACAAAGAGGGTGCAGGCAAGATAATAGTCTCACTGTGAGTTTTATTAAATCTCAAATTATACTTTCTCATTATTTTTAACAATAAACTCATGTGCTACCATACCCTTGTAATCTAGAAAAGTAGGGTGCAGCAGCTTTTCTTCTTTCTCATAATGCCTAATAGGTATCCTGAAGTGTTTAGCAAGGCGTGAAGCATAGATTCCTCCAAAGATGGGGCCCTTTGTACGGTTTAGACTTAATTGTTTAGCAATAATAGCGCCTAAACTAACAGTGTTATCCCAAAATAAAGCATGGCATAAAATAACAATATCAGGAACACTAAGGTTTCCACAGTTCCCACGGCCAATTAAGTATCTACTAGCAAATATTGCAAAGTAACATAGAACAGGAAAGTGTATGCTAGTAATTCTTGCATCAGAAATCTTCCTCGTTCCCCCTACAGTAATCATATCAATAAATCCATCCACATCTCTACGATGTGGTTCCTCTATGTTTCCCCTGAAGGGTATCTTGCAAACCGCACAAAATTCACATAGTGACATCTCCCTAACCACATCATATAGATGAAACTCCACCGAAGGTGGTGATTTCTTAGTATGAAAGTAATTTTTTTGCACGAAAGTATTAGTGAGTAGGAGATACTGATCAAGCTAGTCGTGGAGGAAGTCGGTGAGGCCTGCATTCTCAGCCAAAGAATAAAAATCATCATGAATCCCGGCTGCTCTCAAGAACTCATCACAAGGCCATTCACACGATCAAACTTCCGTGACGAGAGGGATATTATACTTGGGCTTTTATTCTCCTTGGCTTGTTTATCCTCGAGCTTTGGCTTGAAGAGCACCTCAAAAATCTCTTCATCATTTTCTGAAAATTTCTGAAATTTTTAGTAACTCAAAATAAAAGTGAAACAAACTCAACAAAATTGATAGCAACTACTCCCACGAGTGCCTAGAGACTATATCATACATTGGAACTACTTGGGACCATATAAATTTGACATGCAAGCTCAAGAACAGGGTCACCTTAGCAGCAAAAATTTGCAATGAATAAAGCACTAGACAAAAACTAATTGGACCATTGGAGGAGTCACATACCAAAGAACAATCCCCCAAAGCAGTATTGTGAATGGAGCTTTGAGCAAGGAGATCGAAAATGGCAGCAAGATGAGCTAGAACTCGTGCTTCAGTTGGATAGTGATTTTTTTGGGGAGGAAGATGAAGTGTGTGGGTGCAGGAATAAGTGGAGGGGGGCCACCGTGGGCCCACGAGGCAGGGGGCTCGCCCTGGACCCTCGTGGCCAGGTGCTTGCTCCCCTGCTGTGTTCTCAGTGACAGATATTCTCAAATATTCCAAAAATATTCATATTAAATTTTCAGGGAACTTGGAGAACTTTTATTTTCGGGGTATTTTTTATTGCACGGATAAATCAGAAAACAGATAGAAAATACTATTTTTGCTTTATTTAATATAAATAACAGAAAGTAAAAGGAGGGTACAGAAGGTTGTGCTTTCTAACTTCATCCATCTCATGCTCATCAAAAGGAATCCACTAACAAGGTTGATCAAGTCTTTTAAACAAGCTCATTACGAATAACATGGAACTGGAGAAATCTCGAATAACACTAGATTACCTCAACGGGGATATGCACATTGCCAATAATAAGAATATCATATTTCTTCTTGACAGTAGGAAGAGGAAATTGAAAACCTCCAATAACAATCGATGGAATTTTTCCAATAGAATTGATATTGTGAACTTGAGGTTGTTTCCTCGAAAAGTGTACCGTGTGCTCATTACCATTAACATGAAAAGTGACATTGCCTTTGTTGCAATCAATAACAGCCCCTATAGTATTCCAAAAGGGTCTACCAAGGATAATCGACATACTATCGTCCTTGGGAATATCAAGAATAATAAAGTCCGTTAAGATAGTAACGTTTGCAACCACAATAGGCACATCCTCACAAATACCGACAGGTATAGCAGTTGATTTATCAGCCATTTGCAAAGATATTTCAGTAGGTGTCAACTTGTTCAATTCAAGTCTACGATATAAAGAGAGAGGCATAACACTAACACCGGCTCCAAGATCACATAAAGCAGTTTTAACATAGTTTCTTCTAATGGAGCATGGTATAGTTGGTACTCCTGGATCTCCAAATTTCTTTGGTATTCCACCCTTAAAAGTATAATTAGCAAGCATGGTGGAAATTTCAGCTTCCGGAATCTTTCTTTTATTTGTAATAATATCCTTCATGTACTTAGCATAAGGATTCACTTTAAGCATATCAGTTAAACACATACACAAAAAGATAGGTCTAATCATTTCAGCAAAGCGCTCAAAATCCTCATCATCCTTTTTCTTGAATGGTTTAGGAGGAAAAGGCATGGGTTTTTGAACCCATGGTTCTCTTTCTTTACCGTGCTTCCTAGCAACGAAGTCTCTCTTATCATAACGTTGATTCTTTGATTGTGGGTTATCAAGATCAACGGCAGGTTCACCCTCTACATCATTATTATCGCTAGGTTGAGCATCAACCTGAACATTATCATTAACATTATCACTGGGTTCATGCTCATCACCAGATTGTGTTTGAGCATCGGAAATAGAAATATTATTGGGATTCTGAGGTGTGTCTACAACAAGTTCACTAGAAGCATGCAAAGTCCTATAATTTTTCTTCTTCTTCCTAGAAGGACTAGGTGCATCAACATTATTTCTCTGAGAATCCTGCTCAATTCTCTTAGGGTGGCCCTTGGGATACAAAGGTTCCTGAGTCATTTTACCCGTTCTAGTTGCTACTCTAACAGCAAAGTCATGTTTATTATTCAATTCATTGAGCAAATCATTTTGAGCCTTAAGCACTTGTTCTACTTGAGTGGTGATCATAGAAGCATGTTTACTAATGAGTTTAAGTTCACCCTTAACTCTAGACATATAATCCTCAAGTGTCCAATCATATAAGCATTACTTTTCAATTGTCTACCAACATAAGCATTGAAGTTTTCTTGTTTCGCCATAAAGTCATCAAATTCATCCAAGCATTGGCTAGCAAACTTAGTAGACGAGATTTCAACTTTATCATATCTATAGAGATAATTTACCTTCACTACCTGTGTCGGGTTATCAAGACCATGTGTTTCTTCAATAGGTGGTATATTAAGGCCATGTATTTCTTCAACAGGAGGTAAATTCTTGACATCTTCGGCTTTAATACCTTTTTCTTTCATAGATTTCTTTGCCTCTTGCATATCTCCAGGACTAAGAAATAGAACACCTCTTTTCTTCGGAGTTGGATTAGGATTTGGTTCAGGAAGTGTCCAATTGTTTTCATTAGTCAACATATTATTCAATAGCAATTCAGCTTGATCGACTATCCTTTCCCTGAAAACACAACCAGCACAGCTATCCAGGTGGTCTCTGGAAGCATCGGTTAGTCCATTATAAAAGATATCAAGTATTTCATTTTTCTTGAGAGGATGATCAGGCAAAGCATTAAGTAATCGGAGAAGCCTCCCCCAAGCTTGTGGGAGACTCTTTTCTTCAATTTGCACAAAGTTATATGTTTCCCTTAAAGCAGCTTGTTTCTTATGAGCGGGGAAATATTTAGCAGAGAAGTAATAAATCATATCCTGGGGACTGTGCACACAACCAGGATTAAGAGAATGAAACCAAGTTTTAGCATCACCCTTTAATGAGAATGGAAATATCTTAAGGATATAGTAGTAGCGAGTTTTCTCATCATTAGTGAATAGGGTGGCTATGTCATTCAACTTAGTAAGATGTGCCACAACAGTTTCAGATTCATAGCCATAAAAAGGATCAGATTCAACCAAAGTAATTATCTCAGGGCCAATAGAGAAATCATAATCCTTATCAGTAACACAGATAGGTGAAGTACCAAAAGCAGGGTCATATTTCATTCTAGCATTCAGAGATTTCTGTTTCAGCTTAGCTAATAGCTTCTTAAGATCATATCTATCATTGCAAGCAAGAAAATATCTAGCATTTTCTTCATCCATAACATAACCCTCAGGAACAACATGTAATTCATATTTAGGGGGGAGAATCTTCATCATCACTTTCATCAATATTATCAGTTTCAATAGTTTCATACTCTCTAGCCCTAGCAAGTTGTTCATCAAGAAATTCACCTAAGGGCACAATAGTATTAAGCATAGAAGTAGTTTCATCATAAGTATCATGCATAGTAGAAGTGCCATCATCAATAACATGCGACATATCAGAATTAATAGCAGAAGCAAGTTTAGGTGTCGCAAGCTTACTCATAACAAAAGGAGAATCAAGTGCAGAGCTAGATAGCAGTTCCTTACCTCCCCTCGTAGTTGAGGGATAAATCTTAGTTCTTTCATATTTCAAGTTCCTCATAGTGATCAGCAGATATAAATCCCCAGTGACTCAAAGAATAGAGCTATGCTCCACGACAACGGCGCCAGAAAATAGCCTTGATAACCCACAAGTATAGGGGATCACAACAGTTATCGAGGGTAGAGCATTCAATCCAAATTTATTGATTCGACACAAGGGGAGCCAAAGAATATTCTCAAGTATTAGCAGTTGAGTTGTCAATTCAACCACACCTGGATAACTTAATATCTGCAGCAAAGTATTTAGTAGCAAAGTAGTATGGAAGTAACGGTAACAGTAGCAAAACTAACAGTAGCAGCTTTGTAGTAATTGTAACAGTGGCAACGAAAAAGTAACTAAGCAAAGAACAACATGTGAAAAGATTGTAGGCATTGGATCAGTGATGGATAATTATGTCGGATGTGATTCCTCATGTAACAGTTATAACATAGGGTGACACAGAACTAGCTCCAGTTCATCAATGTAATGTAGGCATGTATTCCGAATATAGTCATACGTGCTTATGGAAAAGAGCTTGCATGACATCTTTTGTCCTACCCTCCCGTGGCAGCGGGGTCTGATTGGAAACTAAGGGATATTAAGGCCTCCTTTTAATAGAGTACCGGACCAAAGCATTAACACTTAGTGAATACATGAACTCCTCAAACTATGGTCATCACCAGTAAGTATCCCGATTATTGTCACTTCGGGGTTAACGAATCATAACACATAATAGGTGACTATAAACTTGCAAGATAGGATCAAGAACTCACATATATTCATGAAAACATAATAGGTTCAGATCTGAAATCATGGCACTCGGGCCCTAGTGACAAGCATTAAGCATAGCAAAGTCATAGCAACATCAATCTCAGAACATAGTGGATACTAGGGATCAAACGCTAACAAAACTAACTCGATTACATGGTAAATCTCATCCAACCCATCACCGTCCAGCAAGCCTACGATGGAATTACTCACGCACGGCGGTGAGCATCATGAAATTGGTGATGGAGGAAGGTTGATGATGACGACGGCGATGAATTCCCCTCTCCGGAGCCCCGAACAGACTCCAGATCAGCCCTCCTGAGCGAGTTTAGGGCTTGGCGGCGGCTCCATATCTTAAAACAAGATGAATCCTTCTCTTTGATTTTTTTCTCCCTGAACGTGAATATATGGAGTTGGAGTTGAGGCCAGTGGAGATTTAGGGGGCCCACGAGGTAGGGGCACGCCCTAGGGGGGGGGGGGCACCCTCATGGACAGGGTGTGGGCCCCCTGCTGATTCTTTCACCAATATTTTTTTTAATTCCAAAAAGTTGCTCCGTGGATTTTCAGGTCATTCCGAGAACTTTTATTTCTGCACAAAAATAACACCGTGGCAGTTCTGCTGAAAACAACGTCAGTCTGGGTTAGTTCCATTCAAATCATGCAAGTTAGAGTCCAAAACAAGGGCAAAAGTGTATGGAAAAGCAGATATGACGAAGACGTATCAACAATACTCTTCCGATGGAAGTCGGTCATTGACCACATTGACCACGCCGCGAGCCGAGAGCACCAAGACGGTGGAAGACGGCGAGGCATAGGAAGGGGACGACGCGGAGCCGGGGAAGATGCGATAGTGGATGCCCACGCGAAGAGGGGTACGAGGGTTCACTGGTTTGGCTGCGGTGTGAGGCTGCCATCGTCGTAGAATAATATGGGGTGTGGGTGAGTAGAGGGATGGCCTGACCAGCGGTGGAAGTAGTAGGGGCGGTGAGGCCTCCGCGGCATCACAGCTGGCCACGGGAGGCATGAGTACGCGGCACGACCAGCGCTGGTTTGGGCAGCTGGAGCAAGAAGACCAGAGGTTGAAGAAGCACTACAGCCGTTGGATGAACATTGTACGGTAACTGGAGCTAGAATCGTTCATATTGACTAAGTTGACAAAGCCCTCCATCCCCGTCAACTTAGTAGGCCCACAAGTCAGCCTCCCACTATGTTGGGTTCCAGCTAGCAGGGGGAGTATTCCTTTTTTGTGCGTAATAAGGAGGCACTTCCTTGCGTGCGAAGATATAGCTGGTGGGTCCGACCTGTCAGCGGGGGAACATTTTTTCACAAAATACAGAGGCCCTTCCGATGGGTCCGAGATGTCTGGTGGAGGAATCATTATTTTGCGCGTAATAAGGAGGCATTTCCTTGTGTGCGGCCGTGGACCCAGCTGTCAGTCTCTCCACGTACAGTCCACGTCCGATGGATGTCGTTCGTTGAACACGTTGACCAGGCCGCGCCAAGAGCACCATGGCGGTGGACGACGACGAGGCCTAGGAAGGGAATGACACGGGGCCGGGGAAGACTCGGCAGTGGTTACCCACGCGGTGGGGAGTACGAGGGTTTACTGGTCCGACTGTCGTCGCTGGAAAATAACAGGAGGTGTGGGTGAGTAGAGGAATGGCCTGGCTAGCAATGGAGTAGGGTGGGGCGGTGCTGCCTGTGCGGCCGCACAACCGCCATGGGAGGCAGGAGCAGGCAGTCCCATGGGCGCTGGTTTGGGCGGCTGGAGCAAGAAGATCAGATATTGAAGAAGCAGCACGGCCGTTGGATTAACATCCAACGGTCACTGCTGCTAGAATCGTTTGTGGACTAAGTTGACAAAGCCTTTCGTACACGTCAACCTAGTAGACCCACAAGTCAGCCTCCAAATCTGTCCCAAACAGCATACAACCCAAAATTTCTAGCCAGATTCAAATTAATTTTAAAACCAAATATACCTTAATTTAAATTCGATGAAATTTTACCCGCACAAAAACAATGAGATTTAAAATATCAAAATCCGAAAGAAAAATGTATTTTGGAACTAATTGCATGTTTGCTGTATTTTTCATTTTACAGCCCATTTCTTATTACTTATAGCCCATTTTCTGGGAAAAATGCATCCCACCTCGTCTTGAAAAATTTCCGGCCCAGCAGGGCGTTGAAAAGCAAGTAGGCCTATGTTGGTTATTCTGCAAAAAACAAAATAACTGGCTAGCCATTTTCAGAAAGGAAAAAAACAAACTGGGCTGGTCATGTGCTAAACATATGAAATAAAAGCCTGGGCTAGACATGCCACAGCTCCTGCACAACCCAATTGATACCCTTCTCCGTCCCAAAAAAATAAAATTACTGCGCACGTTGCTGGGTCCCTACTGTCATCCTCACCATGTACAATCATCTCCTTGTTCCTCTTGGTTGTTGACCATGTTGACAACTCCGGAGGGCGGCGCCGCGGCGAGTGAACCAAGGTGGAGAATGATGGTGAGGCCTCGAACAGAATGAACAGGAGCTGGGGAAGATCCGCATAGTTTTTGGGTGCGATGTGGCCACGATGCATGCACGGCAGCACAACCAGCCGTGGGAGGGGGGAGCAGGCGGTCTCGCCGACGCTGGTTTGGCTTTGGCGGCTGGAGGAAGAAGAGACTGAAGAAACACGACAGACGTTGAATGTCAATCCAACGGTCAAGGTTGGCACAATCGTTTGTTGACTAAGCCGACACCAAGTAGCATACTTTTTTATATATAGGAAGAAAATAAAAACTGGGCTCGTTCGCCTGATAACATTCCTGAAACTGCGACCGTTCGATCTTGCGTCGCAACTAAAACTGCGAGGAAAATGCGTTCGTCTACCGTCCTCCTCCCAGGGAACGTTCGCCACATAAGTGACTAGCACCCTTGGTTTTCAACAGAGAGGTCTTGGGTTCGAGTCCCAGGAACTCTCAGTTTTGTCCTCCTTCCTTCCTCGCAAAAAAGAAAGAAAATCAAAGACTTGAGAAGGCGTACAGAACAAGCTAGTGTACCAGTAAGGAGACGTTGCTGAGTTTTAGAAAAAAGAGAGACGTGCTCTTGTAGCTGGTTCGAATCCAAACCTAGACTATGACTATATATGGTGATATGCTACTCTGCAAGTAATGAAACTACCATATCCGACATTCGCTTCTCCTCTTCTCTACTTACTCTGCCTAGCATCAGAAGCTCTGGCCGCAACAACCATGTCCGCTGGCTGTTCGTCCACCTGCTCTTCAGTAGGAAACAACCAGATATGCGCCAATTCGCCACCCGTAGCATCGCATGTGGGTCTCATCACACCCCCGCCGGCACACGCACCGCAGCCGGTTGCTCATCGCAACCCGCTGCTGCAAATCACGCAGAGTCATCCGTCGCGTCTCAACCACAATCCTCAACCCTGGCCGAGTCTTCTACAAATGCCCGAATCATGGGGTAATAATATGTTTAAGTGTTGTTATACTGCTTTCAGTTGCTGATTTTTTTAATAGTTTGGTTGATGATCTTCCAATTTGATTCGTGCAGAAAAGGGAAGATTCGTGTGATTTGTATTTCTGGGAAGTTGCTGATGTGGGGGAATGCAACTACGCTGATTATTTGGTTAGCCAAGGAATCCCAATGCCAGCAGGTTGGGGTGTTGGATATGTAACTGAAGGAACGGCAGAAGAGAGAGATGCAGAGCAGAAGGTTAAAGATGCAGTTCCTCTGATCATGGCCAAGAAACAGCTGTTGAACGACCTTGTCAGCAATGAGGAGATGAAAGAGCTTGTGAAGATAATGGGTAAAATCGATGTGCTCTGTAGGATGATTGTCTCTTTATTTGTAGTGTATGTAGCACTCTGATGTATTCAGTGTCTATGACACGAGCACTTTGCTGAAACTAGTAATGAATGAAACTGTGTAGCAGGCTGGGCGTAGTGTTGTGAACATCTAATGTTTCTATTAACGGAAATCAGGGGGTATCCCCTTTTTCTCATAATAAATAGATAGCAAAGCCCCTTTTGGTAATAAATAAATAATTAGTAGAGGCCCTGTCGGGCCAACTTTGTTCCCATTCGAAGACGTCGAGCAAATTGCAGTCCAACAGCAAACTATGTCATCAAATTCAAGTTTCACAGCCAAATATGAGTACAACTAAACAACAATGCCATCATATTTTAGTCGTCGTACAATCACTAAACACACATCAGCATATATAACAAGTGATGTTCTCATGGCAAAATACTAAACAACACGTTAATCAGGTTTCAGTTGTCATAGCAAACACAATTTCACATAGTAGATAAAAAAACGTCTTCTAACAGGCAAATACGACAAAAGCAATCTAATCATCATCCGCAGTAGCAGCGTCAACATCTTCACCATGTGTATCAGTCTGCATCGTAATTTCCCACAGTGTCATCTTCTTCTTCATTCTCAATGTCCTCGAACGTTGGCTTCTTCTTGATCAACTCTTGTATGTCCATAGCACGGCAGGCAATCTTTTCGCCGGCGTCATTGACGTGATGGTTCTCAAAGATATTAGGAACATCTGTGTTATCTTGTACATCAGGAGCAGTGTAAGAATCATCTTGTTGTGGAACTTCATTAAATGAATTCCTCTGCTCAAACCTTTGCAATACTCTCCAGTCATCGCTATGTGCAAATGTGTCTTCCAAGAAAAATATCTGTGTTGCTTGATTTGCCAAATAAAAGGCTCTGGTATGCCGCCTTGACATTGATGGATTTCAAATAATCATTAGCTCCGGGTTTTGCGATCCTGGAAAACAGGTTATACCAACGACAAGACAATGTAACCACCTACCGATGATCCTCGAAATCGAGATATCTGCAATCAACAATGTCATTATGTTAGCATACATTTCAGTTGTCTCTTTGTCGTACATATACGTGCTCATGATGGCACTGTTTTGTGTCTTCCTGCCTTCATCGCGTGCAAGGGTGTTGTAGCGCACATCTCCAACAACGCAAGATTCATAATGTCTTACCCGAGTATCAGGACCCATTGCTAGTTGATACGTCTCCAACGTATCTATAATTTATGAAGCATTCATGCTATTTTATTATCTGTTTTGAATGATTACGGTCTTTATTATACACTTTTATATTACTTTTGGGACTAACCTATTAACCGGAGACCCAGCCCATATTGCTGTTTTATTGCCTGTTTCAGTATTTCGAAGAAAAGGAATATCAAACGGAGTCCAACAGGAATGAAACCTTCGGCAGCGTGATTTTCTGGAAGAATATGATCCTGGAGACTTGGAGTCCACGTCAGAAGATCCTCGAGGAGACGGGGAGATTGGAGGGCGCCCCCCACTGGGCGCGCCCCCTGTCTCGTGGGCCCCTCGAGGCTCCCTCGACCGACTTCTTTCGCCTATATAGTCCCACGTACCCTGAAAACATCCACAATAAAGATAGATCGGGAGTTCCGCCGCCGCAAGCCTCTGTAGCCACCAGAAACCTCTCGGGAGTCCGTTCCGGCCCCCTGCCGGAGAGGGAACCCATCACCGGTGGCCACCTTCATCATCCCGACGCTCTCCATGACGAGGAGGGAGTAGTTCACCATCGGGGCTGAGGGTATGTACCAGTAGCTATGTGTTTGATCTCTCTCTCTCTCTCTCGTGTTCTCTCTATGGCACGATCTTGATGTATCGCGAGCTTTGTTATTATAGTTGGATCTTATGATGTTTCTCCCCCTCTACTCTCTTGTGATGAATAGAGTTTCCCTCTTGAAGTTATCTTCTCAGATTGAGTCTTTATTTGAGAACACTTGATGTATGTCTTACCGTGTTTATCTGTGGTGACAATGGGGTATCACATGCCACTTGATGTATGTTTTGGTGACCAACTTACGGGTTCCGCCCATGAACCTATGCATAGGGGTTGGCACACGTTTTCTTGACTCTCCGGTAGAAACTTTGGGGCACTCTTTGAAGTACTTTGTGTTGGTTCGATGAATCTGAGATTGTGTGATGCATATCGTATAATCATGCCCACGGATACTTGTGGTGACAATGGAGTATCTAGGTGACATTAGGGTTTTGGTTGATTTGTGTCTTAAGGTGTTATTCTAGTACGAAATCTTTAATAGATCGATCCGAAAGAATAACTTTGAGGTGGTTTCGTACCCTACCATAATCTCTATGTTTGTTCTCCGCTATTAGAGGCTTTGGAGTGACTCTTTGTTGCATGTTGAGGGCTTGTTATATGATCTATCTATGTTATTATTGTTGAGAGAACTTGCACTAGTGAAAGTATGAACCCTAGGCCTTGTTTCCTATCATTGCAATATCGTTTACGCTCACTTTTATCATTAGTTACCTTGCTGTTTTTATATTTTCAGATTACAAATACCTATATCTACTATCCATGTTGCACTTGTATCACCATCTCTTCGCCGAACTAGTGCACCTATACAATCTACCATTGTATTGGGTGTGTTGGGGACACAAGAGACTCTTTGTTATTTGGTTGCAGGGTTGCCTGAGAGAGACCATCTTCATCCTACGCCTCCTACGGATTGATAAACCTTAGGTCATCCACTTGAGGGAAATTTGCTACTATCCTACAAACCTGTGCACTTGCAGGCCCAATAACATCTACAAGAAGAAGGTTGTGTAGTAGACATCAAGCTCTTTTCTGGCGCCGTTGCTGGGGAGGCTAGGTAAGCGGCACTCACACCCCGTCAACTAAGCTCTTTTCTGGCGCCGTTGCCGGGGAGGTGAGTGCTTGAAGGTATATCTTTAGATCTTGCAGTTGAATATTTTTGTTTCTTGTTTTATCACTAGTTTAGTTTATAAAACAAAACTACAAAAAAATGGATTTGAGTTTGCCTCATACGCTTCATCTTTTTAATATCTTTCTTGAGAATGATGGGAAGGAAATTTGTGCTCAAGTACTAGAAAAAGAAGTCTATAAAATGTTTGGTACTAAATCTTTGAATAATGAGCATTATTTCAATGTTGTTAGTATGAATTCCTTGAATATCCATGATGCTAATGATATGCAAAGCCACAAGCTTGGGGAAGCTATGTTTGATGAAGATGATAATTTTTGTCCCCCAAGTTTTGATGAGAATATTTATTATGATGAAAGCATGCCTCCTATTTATGATGATTATATTGATGAAAGTGGGTTTGGAAGAGTGTCAACTTTAGGAAGTAGTGATCCCACTATTTTGGAGGATGTTGAATCTTATTGTGATGAACATGAAAGTGGATTGGAAGAGTGTCAACTTTATTTAGTGATGATTCCACTATTTCGGAAGAGGTTCCAATTGATTATGAGAACAAAGTTGCTATCTATGATGATTATTGTGATGACTTGTATGCTATTAAGAATAATGATAACCATGAAACTTGTCATCATGATTTTAGCTTTCAATTGGATTATGCCTCACATGATAACTATTTTGTTGAGTTTGCTCCCACTACTATTCATGAGAAGAAATTTGCTTATGTGGAGAGTAGTAAATTTTCTATGTTTGTAGATCATGAAAAGAATGATTTATGTGTTGGCTATATTGTTGAATTCATTCATGATGCTACTGAAAATTATTATGAGGGAGGAATATATGCTTGTAGTAATTGCAATAATATCAAGTTTCCTCTCTATGTGTTGAAAATCTTGAAGTTATGCTTGTTTTACCTTCATATGCTTGTTGATTATTGTTCTCATAAGTTGTTTGCTCACAAAATCCATATGCATAGGAAGTGGGTTAGACTTAAATGTGCTAGTCATATGCTTCATGATGCTCCCGTTATGTTTCAATTCTTATCTTTTACGTGAGCATCGTTGTCATCATCATGCCTAGCTAAAAAGGCATTAAAGAAAAGCGCTTGTTGGGAGACAACCCAATATTTACCTTTACTATTTTTGTGTGTTAACATGATTATGCTAATGTAGTAATTATTTTTTATAGCTTTTTGTTTCAATAAAGTGCCAAGTAAGACCTTTAGGATAGTTTAAGGTGATAGTTGTGTTGATCCTGCTGAGAATCAGAAACTTTTGCACCCAGTAAATTAGTTTTGTTAATTCACAGAAACATGCTCTTGATCTGATTCGTTTAGATCTGGATTGGTACACAAATTTCTTAGGACTTCCTAATTTGGTAGGATATTTGGAGTTCCATAATTATACGTTTGATACAGATTACTACAGACTGTTCTGTTTTTGACAGATTCTGTTTTCTATGTGTTGTTTGCTTATTTTGATGAATCTATGAGTAGTATCGAAGGGTATGAACCATAGATAAGTTTGAGTACAGTATATATTACACCATTATGAATTTAGAATGAGTTCATTACAGTACCTAAGTGGTGGTTTTATTTTCTTATACTAACGGAGCTTACAAGTTTTGTGTTGTGAAGTTTTCAAGTTTTGGGTAAAGATTCGATGGACTACGGAATAAGGAGTGGAAAGAGCCTAAGCTTGGGGATGCCCAAGGCACCCCAAGGTAATATTCAAGGACAACCAAGAGCCTAAGCTTGGGGATGCCCCGGATGGCATCCCCTCTTTCGTCCTCGTTCATCGGTAACTTTACTTGGAGCTATATTTTTATTCGCCACATGATATGTGTTTTGCTTGGAGCGTCATTTTATTTTGTTAGTATTTGATTGATGTTATTTAGAATAATGTTTTGCATCTTTAGTTTCAATAAAAAAGTCAAGGATAGCCTTTACCATGCTTATTTTGCTAGTGTACATGTTGCTGTTTGAAAATAGAAAGTTTACCGCTGTTGCAAAAATTCCCTAGAAAAGTCAGAGAATGATATAATGTTGAAACTTTTTGCATAATTAGATCTGATAAATTTATTACAGTGGGAATTGTATTTCATAATTTTTGGAGTTAGGGAAGTATGATGAATCTTGCATTCTTTACAGACTGTACTGTTTTGACAGATTGCTGTTATGTTTGCATTGTTTGCATATGTTTGCTTGTTTAATGATTCTATTTGAGGATAGGAGTATTAAATATGCAGAGGCATTTAGTATGCAATTTTGAATAATAATTTTAGTGATTTGTTACAGTAGAAAATGATAAGGTTTTGCATTGGTTTATACTAACCTATCTCACGAGTTCTTGTTGAGTTTGTTGTGGATGAAGCTTTTGAGAAACAGAGAAACCATGATATGAGAGGAATTAAGGAGACACAAAAGTTCAAGCTTGGGGATTCCCAAGGCACCCCAAGATAATATTTCAAGAAGTCTCAAACATCTAAGCTTGGGGATGCCCCGATAGGCATCCCACCTTTTTTCTTCAACAACTATCGGTTAGTATCGGTTGAGCCTATGTTTTTGCTTCTTCACATGAGTTGTGCTATCCTTGGAATGTCATTTTATTTTGTTTTTCTTGATGTTTGAATACAATACCAAGATCTGAAATTCTTTAATGAGAGAGAGTCTTCGCATAGTTACATAATTATTTAGCTAATCATTGATCTTCACTTATATCTTTTTGGAGTAGTTTGTCATTTACTCGTGCGCTTCACTTATATCCTATGAGTAAATGGTTGAATGAGTTGAATGTCATAAATCTGAAATTATATATGTCTCATTTGCTTATCCCATGGGGAGTTATGACTTCACATCTAAGAATTAGAGGTTGTAAATTTATTGAAGGTTAGCAAGCATTGTATTGGTCATTTGAACAATTCATGAAAGAATATTGAAGGAAGAGAGATTTCACATATAAATACACTATCCTAGACATCTTTTATAATTGGGAGCACTCATTAAGTATGACATGCTAAAGGGTTGATGTTGGACAAGGAAGCCAACGTAATGGGTTATGTTTTCCAACATCTCAATTAAAGTATATTGTCATGGATCATTCAAACATGTTGAGCTTGCCTTTCCCCCTCATGCTAGACAAAATTCCTTGCACCAAGTATAGATACTACTTGTGCTTCCAAATATCCTTAAACCCAGTTTTGCCATGAGAGTCCACCATACCTACCTATGGATTGAGTAAGATCCTTCAAGCAAGTTGTCATCGGTGCAAGCAATAAAAATTTCTCTCTAAATATGTATGATCTTTTGGTGTGAAGAAAATAGCTTTATACGATCTTGTTATGGAAGCAATAAAAGCGACGGACTGCATAATAAAGGTCCATATACAAGTGGCAATATAAGGTGACGTTCATTCGCATTAAGATTTTGTGCATCCAACCCTAAAAGCGCATGACAACCTCTGCTTCCCTCTGCGAAGGGCCTATCTATTACTTTATGTCTTTTACTTTATGCAAGAGTCAAGGTGATCTTCACCTTTCCCCTTTTTCATTTTATCCTTTGGCAAGCACCTCGTGTTGGGAAGATCCTGATATATATATATCCAATTGGATGTCAGTTAGCATGAACTATTATTGTTGACATCACCCAAAGGTGAATACGTTGGGAGGAAACACTATAAGCCCCTATCTTTCTCAGTGTCCGATTGAAACTCCATAACCATTAGTATTGCGTGAGTGTTAGCAATTTGTAGAAGATTATATGATAGTTGAGTATGTGGAGTTTGCTACTCCTAAAAATAAGATGATTTGCAATTGTTTCATGACTGAGAACATAGTTTGCTAGTTTTCAAGAATGTTTATGGTTTATGCTTTGACATGTGAATTGCTTGTTACTTTATCGTGAGAAGTTTTATGAAATGAACTACTGTTATGACATATAATCATGCTAGAAAAGGTGATTAAAATTATCATTGATCAAACTTGTGCACCTTCTAGCATTCACACTTCATAAATTCTTTCTTTTATCATTTACCTACTCGAGGACGAGTAGGAATTAAGCTTGGGGATGCTGATACGTCTCCAACGTATCTATAATTTATGAAGCATTCATGCTATTTTATTATCTATTTTGAATGATTACGGGCTTTATTATACACTTTTATATTACTTTTGGGACTAACCTATTAACCGGAGGCCCAACCCATATTGTTTTTTTATTGCCCGTTTCAGTATTTCGAAGAAAAGGAATATCAAACGGAGTCCAGACGGAATGAAACCTTCGGCAACGTGATTTTTTGGAAGAATATGATCCTGGAGACTTGGAGTCCACGTCGAGGAGACCAGGAGATAGGAGGGCGCCCCCTACTAGGCCCCCCCTGTCTCGTGGGCCCCTCAAGGCTCCCCCGACCGACTTCTTTCGCCTATATAGTCCCACGTACCCTAAAAACATCCACAATAAAGATAGATCAGGAGTTCCGCCGCCGCAAGCCTCTGTAGCCACCAAAAACCTCTCGGGAGTCCGTTCTGGCACCCTGCCGGGGGGGGAACCCATCACCGGTGGCCATCTTCATCATCCCGGCGCTCTCCATGACGAGGAGGGAGTAGTTCACCCTTGGGGCTGAGGGTATGTACCAGTAGCTATGTGTTTGATCTCTCTCTCTCTCTCTCTCGTGTTCTCTCTATGGCACGATCTTTATGTATCGCGAGCTTTGTTATTATAGTTGGATCTTATGATGTTTCTCCCCCTCTACTCTCTTGTGATGAATTGAGTTTCCCTCTTGAAGTTATCTTATCGGATTGAGTCTTTATTTGAGAACACTTGATGTATGTCTTGCCGTGTTTATCTATGGTGACAATGGGGTATCACGTGCCACTTGATGTATGTTTTGGTGACCAACTTGCGGGTTCCGCCCATGAACCTATGCATAGGGGTTGGCACACATTTTCTTGACTCTCCGGTAGAAACTTTGGGGCACTCTTTGAAGTACTTTGTGTTGGTTCGATGAATCTGAGATTGTGTGATGCATATCGTATAATCATGCCCTCGGATACTTGAGGTGACAATGGAGTATCTAGGTGACATTAGGGTTTTGGTTGATTTGTGTCTTAAGGTGTTATTCTAGTACGAACTCTTTAATAGATCAATCCGAAAGAATAACTTTGAGGTGGTTTCGTACCCTACCATAATTTCTACGTTTGTTCTCCACTATTAGTGGATTTGGAGTGACTCTTTGTTGCATTTTGAGGGCTTGTTATATGAACTATCTATGTTATTATTGTTGAGAGAACTTGCACTAGTGAAAGTATGAACCCTAGGCCTTGTTTGCAATATTGTTTACACTCACTTTTATCATTAGTTACCTTGCTGTTTTTATATTTTCAGATTACAAATACCTATATCTACTATCCATATTGCACTTGTATCACCATCTCTTCGCCGAACTAGTGCACCTATACAATTTACCATTGTATTGGGTGTGTTGGGGACACAAGAGACTTTGTTATTTGGTTGCAGGGTTGCTTGAGAGAGACCATCTTCATCCTACGCCTCCTACGGATTGATAAACCTTAGGTCATCCACTTGAGGGAAATTTGTTACTGTCCTACAAACCTGTGCACTTGCAGGCCCAACAACGTCTACAAGAAGAAGGTTGTGTATTAGACATCACTAGTGAGTAAAGGGCATCATCAACTGCCTGCCCATCCTCCTGCATCTTCTTAACCTATGGTTAGAAAATAGACAAGCTGATCATCTTATGTACTCAATATATTAAAAACTTGACAGTGCAATTCAAAAGCTTACATGGCTCTTGAACCATTTCGCAAATCCTGCCATAACCAGTTTGTCAATGTTTCTTGGATTTTGCGGCAATAACTCCTTTTTGTAGATGCTGCACAACATAGTGATCGCATCAAACATCTAAATATATAAGAATGTGCTGCAAGTTTAGTAGATTACGATGTATAAGCTGCAGTACTTAGCACTTACTTGATATAAGGTAGTATCTCAGGATAGTTATTCAACACATACCAAACCATTTTGTCCAAATCTTTAGGTTTGTCCTCTTGTCGACTCTTCCATGTAACTCGAACAGAATAATCAAAAACTTTGAGCCCGGGATTGTCTCCAGACACCTCTTTGCTAAGCTGATCATCTGTTTCAATGTATTTCGACCAGAATGTCAACGCTTCTGTAGCAATGTAGGCCTCTGCAATGGAACCCTTGGGTCTAGCTCTGTTCCTAACATAGCCCTTGAAAGTGCCTAGCTGCCTTTCAATAGGGTACATCCAGCCATACTGTACTGGACCTCTAAGTAGTGCCTCATCAGGTAGATGAACAACAAAATGCACCATCACATCAAAGAAGGCTGGAGGATATATCTTCTCAAGGTCGCATAGGATAGTTGGTATCTTGTCTCTAAGACGCTCCAAAGCATCTATCCCGATATTTCATTGCAGAGTTCCTCAAGAATTGTCCCAACTCTACAACTGCTCAGTATAAGTCGTATGCCCAATCCTCTAAGGATAACAGGTAAAACCCTTTGAAGTAGAACATGGCAGTCATGAGTTTTCAACCCTTGTACCTTGTTTCCATCTACACTGACTCTCCTTTCGGGGTTGGAAGCAAATCCATGTGGAATCTCACACGTGACGGACATCACGAATTCTTTTCTTTTTACCTTGTCCAAGGCATTACACACCGGTGCCATATCCCGTCGTTTACCTTCATCTTGCACTTGCAAATCCTGTCTAATACCCAGGTGTGTCAAAAATCCTAGATTTTAAGGTATCTTTCGTCTTGCCTTCAATATTAAGAAGTGTGCCGATAATGTTGTCACATATATTTTTCTCGATGTGCATCACATCAAGATTATGCCGCAGATCCAAATCTTTCCAATACTCCAAGTCCCACAAAATGGACCTGCGGGTAAACAATAATCTCTCTTCTGCCCTGTCACACTTCCTTTTCCCGCTACCATTACCAGGATGGTTTCCTGGTGTAATATGCCTGACCTTCTCTAATTCTATTTGCAACTCATCGGCGGTGAGCCTCTTTGGCGCATCACGGTTTTCATGCTTTGCATTGAACACATGTCTTCGGTATTTTCTAGGATGCGGCTTGTCCTTGGCAAGGAAACATCGGTTTCCAATGTAACAGATCTTGCAAAGTATTGCGTATGATAGCGGATTCCTGTCATAGCGAACACATGCATTGTAACCATGTGTCATTCGCCCTGACATAGTGCCAAAAGACGAATAATCATGGATGCACCAAATTATAATAGCACGTGATACGTCTCCAACGTATCTATAATTTTTGATTGTCCCATGATATTATATTACCCTTTTTGGATGTTTATGGGCTTTATTTTACACATTTATATCATTTTTGGGACTAACCTACTAACCGGAGGCCCAGCCCATATTGCTGTTTTATTGCCTGTTTCAGTATTTCGAAGAAAAGGAATATCAAATGGAGTCCAAACGGAATGAAACCTTCGGCATCGTGATTTTTTGGAAGAATATCATCCTAGAGGCTTGGAGATCAAGTCAGAAGACCCTCGAGGAGCCCAGGAGATAGGGGGCGCCCCCCCTACAGGGCGCGGCCCCCTGTCTCGTGGACCCCTCGAGCACCTCCCGACCGACTTCTTTTGCCTATATAAGCCTACGTACCCTAAAAACATCGAATATCAAGATAGATCGGGAGTTCCACCTCCGTAAGCCTCTGTAGCCACCAAAAACCTCTCGGGAGTCCGTTCCAAAGACCACTGGGGGGAACCCATCACCGGTGGCCATCTTCATCATCCCGGCGCTCTCCATGACGAGGAGGGAGTAGTTCACCCTCGGGGCTGAGGGTATGTACCAGTAGCTATGTGTTTGATCTCTCTCTCTCTCTCTCTCTCTCTCTCTCTCTCTCTCTCGTGTTCTCTCTCGTGTTCTCTCTCATGTTCCCTCTATGGCACGATCTTGATGTATCGCGAGCTTTGTTATTATAGTTGGATATTATGATGTTTCTCCCCCTCTACTCTCTTGTGATGAATTGAGTTTCCCCTTTGAAGTTATCTTATTGGATTGAGTCTTTATGATGAGAATACTTGATGTATGTCTTGCCGTGTTTATCTGTGGTGACAATGGGATATCACGTGCCACATGATGTATGTTTTGGTGACCAACTTGCGGGTTCCGCCCATGAACCTATGCATAGGGGTTGGCACATGTTTTCTTGACTCTCCGGTAGAAACTTTGGGGCATTCATTGAAGTACTTTGTGTTGGTTGGATGAATCTGAGATTGTGTGATGCATATCGTATAATCGTGCCCATGGATACTTGAGGTGACAATGGAGTATCTAGGTGACTCTTTGTTGCATGTTGAGGGATTGTTATATGATCTATCTATGTTATTATTGTTGAGAGAACTTGCACTAGTGAAAGTATGAATCCTAGGCCTTGTTTCCTATCATTGCAATACCGTTTCTGCTCACTTTTATCATTAGTTACCTTGCTGTTTTTATTATTTCAGATTACAAAAACCTATATCTACTATCCATATTACACTTGTATCACTATCTCTTCGCCGAACTAGTGCACCTATACAATTTACCATTGTATTGGGTGTGTTGGGGACACAAGAGACTCTTTGTTATTTGGTTGGAGGGTTGCTTGAGAGAGACCATCTTCATCCTACGCCTCCTACGGATTGATAAACCTTAGGTCATCCACTTGAGGGAAATTTGCTATTGTCCTACAAACCTGTGCACTTGCAGGCCCAACAATGTCTACAAGAAGAAGGTTGTGTAGTAGACATCAGCACGCCGGAAGAAATCAGCTGGTGGGCTGCTGTATAGGTCTCGAGTGAGAACACCCCTCCATAGCTGTTGAAGTTCCTCCACAAGAGGCTCCATGAATATATCAAAATCCTTTCCAGGACTTTTTGGACCTGGGATGAGCAAGGCCATCATGTAGTTTGATTCTTTGGTGCAGACATTTGGAGGCATGTTGTAAGGGATAACCAGCACTGGCCACATGCTATATGTGGCGCTCTGGTGGCCAAATGGGTTAAATCCATCTCGGGTCAGCAGCAAACTTTTTGTGTTGATGATTGAAGCTTTTCCACTCACTACCATGAGATGGATGGCTCATTACATTCTGATCTCTGTACTCCTAGTTTCTAGAATTCCACAGTACATCCCCTCTTGTTTCAGCATCATGAAACAACCTCTGCAATCTTGGTATAATTGGAAATGTCTTAGAACATTATGAGGAATCCTCTTCATAGCATCGCCATCTTTCCATCTTGATGATTTGCATTTCGGGCATTCACTTCAGTTGGAATAATCCTTCCGGAATACAACACAATTATTCTTAGAAACATGGATCATATCATATCCAATTCCAACTGCACGAAGGAAATTCTTGATTTTACTGTAGGTGTGTGGCAGCTCAGACGCATCTTGGAAAGATATGCGGAAAGCAGCAAACATCGCATCAAATGATTTGTTGGTCATCCGCTCAGATGTATTCACCTGGAGAAAGGTGACCATATGATGCGGATCATCTCTCGACCATCACCATGGACGTCACACCACCACTGCAAGGATGGAGAAGACCGATGACAAGATCACACACGCGTGCCACCGAAACCGAGGTTGACTCCTTCCTCTTCAAACTCCATTCAAATTTACACGAGAATCGGTTTCTACATCAAACGACATTGTTTATTCTTAGGTACCAGGTAGATGATCATGAGAAGGAATGGATGGAGAACCAAGCGAGCATGAAAGAGAAGAGCGAAGAAGGAAGCGGGAGGGAAAAACCCCCTGGACACCTCGGGTGCCCAGCCACCTCCACCTGGGCGCAGCCCCTGCTTGGTCCAGGTGCCCGGCCCCTTGGCTCCCGGGTGCCCGGGCCCCTGCCCTGCCTCCAGCCGCACCCTCGGGTGCTCGGGCCTTGGCCCCCCGGGTGCCTAGTCCCTCCCAGTCGGCTGCCTGGTGCAGCCCCGGGTGCCCGGGCTTGGGACCCCTGGGTGCCCGGCCACCCAGGTTACCCTTATGCGGGCGGGTGCCCGGCCGAACCTGGGCGCAGGTCTCTGTCCAGTCCGGGTGCTCGGCCCCCTTTGCCCCGGGTTCCCAGACCACTCCGTGAGGGTCTGCGTGCCTCTTTGGGTCTTTGACCTTGTATCCCCTCTCCACTCTTATTCCGTCCCTAGGCTATATAAACACCAACCCTAGCTTGTTTGAAGGGATAGCAAAGTATTGGATAGACAAAGAGAGGGCTTTGCTCATCTTCCTCCCATGGAGATCATGACCTCCTAAGGGAGAAGATCCTCTTGTGGATATCAAGACCCCATCTAGGGAAGGATCCCCATCATAGTATCATCAAGACCTCTCTCCTCATAGGATTGGGATGAACTAGTACCTTGTATCTTTTCTTTGTTGTCCTTGGATTCATTGTGACCTCTTGTGTGTTCTTGGATCTAGCATATGTGTGATTGGATCTAGTCAATTTGAGTGTTTCCCCTCTCTTGTGTTCTTCGTGTTCTTGGGGATTTCCCCTCCAATTCGTGAAAGATCTCCCTCTAGGGTTCCACCCTATAACATCTTGGTATCATGAGCCATGGTTTCTCATGAAATTGGAGCCCCCCTTCTTGTTCTCTAGCCTAATTTTGTTGTGTTCTTCCCCAAATTTTGAAAATTCCCCACCAAAAATAGCCCCAATTTTTTTTTTGTTGTGATTTGTTGGTTTGATGATGTTTTGTTGGATTTGATCCATGGATTGGCTTGTCTTCAAGTGGATCTAGCCTTCCCCCCATCCATCTCCACCTTCCCCTCCACGAAATCCACCAATTTCTTCCTTTTCTCCACGATTTTCTGCCCAAATCCGCGACCCCCGGGCACCCGGACCTCAAACCCCGGGCACCCGGACGCCCCCGCGCATCCCTGCTGACCCCCCTGGGTGCCCGCACCCCGAGCCCCGGGCACCCGCACCCCTGGGCTGTTTGCCCCTGACCACCCCGGGTGCCTGCACCTTCCACCCCCGGGCACCCGCACCTCCCAGTTTCAGCTCACTAACGAAAACCGTTTCGGCCATAACTCTTGCTCCCGGAGTCCGATTTTGACGTTCTTTAGCTCGTTGAGTAGCTATTGACATCCCCATCCATCTAGGTAGGTTCCAACACCATTTGACTCCATCAAAAATTTGGCATTGTGGCATCTTTGCATAGGCCATCCACCATATCATCCGCCCTACCACCATCGCTTTCCGCACTCCATTTAGCATTTGTGGTTGCTTGAGTGGTGACTTGACTCTCCTAAGGTGTTTCGGCTACCTAGGAACGGTTGCTTCGTCATCAACCACCACCACCACTTCCGCATTGCTAACTCCGGAACCACCAACGCATTCTGCTACCACCATTTGACATTTTCCTTTGAGATTTTGAGTTTGTGGTTTTTCCGTTTCCTAGGGTGTTTTGGCTAGCTAGGAACGGTTCAACATCAACAACACCGCCGCTCATCTTCGACAAGGATTTGACACCGACCACTTCCACATTTTGACACCCTAACCGTAAGCAAGAACTGTAACCTCTATATCACCTTGGTACCGTGGTATCCCACCTTTGTACATTCATTCTTGCCATTACATTGTTAACCCCTTAGCTCATTTTGCGTCACTTGCCTATCGAGACTAGCCTTTTAGTATTGGCAAAATTACTTGTGCACATTAGTGATTTGTACCTTCCATTGCATACATACCATATCATATTGGTATCATCTTGCTATCACATCATCCCTCGTGTCACAAGATTGTTCCCGCATATATACAATTGCTATCTTGGTTTGTGCATTTCGCATAAGTGGCCATACGAAAAAGAAGAAGAATAAGCTTTTAAGCAAAAAGAGAGCAAAGAGCTTGTAAGCAAGTGCCATAGCATCATACCACATTGCACATAAGATTGTCATATCCAATCATCTTTGATCACCATGAGAAGAACATCGGGAACATCATACACATAGCATACTTGGGATAGAAAGCTCATACATTTTGCATATTATAGGTTGTGCACAAGTGTCATATCCGCCATTGAGAAATTGTGCTAGCGTCTCTCTTGAGTTGTGCAACACGAGCGTTTTCCGTGGATTCCACATTTTGTGCTCATTCCTTGGTTGCACGACCATATTTATCTATCCGTGTGTGTGTTTTCGTGTGCCACCAATTGATATTGGTCTACTTGTTTCACTTGCAAATTTGTGAATCTTTTCCAACATTATTGACTCTTGTTAACATTTTTCATTAAATTTTTGTGCCACTATCCTCACCGAGCTCCACCATAAGCCTTACTTGTGTAGGTGTGAGAATTGACAAGATCCAGTACCAATTGTGCTATTTCCTTGTTACATTATTGAGTGATCATTGATCCATCTTCAACATTGGAAAGGTACATTTGGTCTAGTTTTTTCCTTTCTTACACTCACATATGCTCGAGTCTTGTGATGGATAGGCAAGGCATTTCATCTCTGGTCTTCCACGACAACGAAAACGTGAACAGCTACATAAACCAAACGTCCATCTTCGGACTACAACGAGCAATGCGAGGCATTGAGCGACTCACCATCAGCGTTCACCAACACGAAGCAGAGACACGGGACTACATCGACACCAAGTTGGATGCACAATTGGATGACATTCGACACGTGTGGGCCAACTACAAATCTTCTTCCTCTTCGTCATCTTCAAGGCGGAGACGCTCAAGTCGCAAGTCTTCGGAGAGGCCACAAGATGCAAGTACCACGCGGCACCATCATCATCTTCAAGACGACCGTAAGCCCAAGGTGTATGGTGACGAAGAGCACCATCGACTACAACAACACCGTCACCACCAAGAGGAAGCTACGACTACTAACAGCACTTCGGCATCTTCGCCAAGTGTTATCAAGGCATCTTTGCCTTTTGCGTACGGCATCTTCGCCTACCTCCGAGAGTACGCCTACATCAGCCTTCATCCACGACAACGACGACGAGATTATCGAGCATGGGATTTTCCCTTCGGTCATGGAGGAGAGCGATGATGTGCCATCTTCGGCCTTCATCCACGGCGACGATGACGAGATGGTTGAGCATGGGATTTTCCCTTCGACCACGGCGACGTATGATGACTTGAGTGACTTGTGCCACCATATTGAGAGTGAGAGTGACTTCACCACTAGCCCCATATATGACGAGTTGCCCCAATTCCCATGTGAGGAGAGCCACCACCACCACCACTTGAGTGATTTGAGTGACTCCACCATATGTGACATTGAGTGCACCTACCTTGAGGGAGTGAGTGAGCCACCACCACATAGAGAGAGTGAGTTAGTTGATAGGGCATGTGAGGACATTTCGATTTCTAACGACTTAACTGCTACCTCTATTGTGTCTTCTCTTTTGGTGCTAGGTCCCATTTATGATGACGCGCTGATCCTCGACGACTTCGTCCTTCCTTTGGACAAGATGATGGACATGGTGGAATATGATGCACCCCCACATGGTTCCATCAAGATGAAGATGATGACCACCATTTGGTCTTTGCAACCTCACCTACACCACTTGAGTGGAATGAACAAGGTAACATAGGTGAAGCAGATGATGCTCTAGTCCCACTAGTGGACATTCTTGACATTGATTGCTTGCATGATATTGGTCCACCTATTGTCATGTTTCATGCTAGTTCGACTTCCCCATGTGATGATTTACCCATTTATGATGAGTTTGATGATTGCCATGTGGAGTCTATTAGTTGTGATGTCGTGTTACATAGGATTTCTTGTGATAATTCTCTCGGTCACATCATGTTTGACAATCCGCTTGACTTTTCATATGCTATGCATGAGATCAACAGTATGTCATATTTGCAATCTCATCGTAGTGACTATACATATGCCTTTCAAATAAACCCGATTTGCACTTATGGCATAGATGACAAGCCCTTTGCTATTGGCATTTGTTTTTCTTGTGATGATATTGATATGCTTCCTTTGCATCATTTATCTCATATGCCATGCCATGACCACCTAGCTTCGGATATGCATTGTTTTGGATGTTCTCCATTTTCTCCATATGATGTTTCCACTATTGCTCATGAGGACACCCCCATAGTTTCCTCATACATTTTAGGAGATTTTGATCCATCCTATCCTTTGCATGATCCCAATACTTGTGTGCACCATATGCTCCCCATGAATGAAAATGCTATTGATGTGCCATATACTTGCATGCTAGATTCGCATCCATATCATGTTATACATAAAAACTATTCTTTCATGATGGATGGCATGTTCTTATACCATACATCAAATTTCTTTGAGCGATGCTTATCTTTTACTAACTCACACGTGCACATACACATCATGATGGATGATGTATACATTTACCATGCACACACTTTCTTTGGTTTGTGTCTCTTTTGTGTAGGTACCCATGAATACTTGTCAACCTCGCAATCCCACGAGTTGACAAAACGAGCTCTAGAGAGCAACGATGACTTGGGATCCCTTGGAGTGTCTTTCCCACCGCTCTCTTCGCGCAAAGACTTCGCGCATTTCTTCTACATGGCCCTCACTTGGCTATGGGTTATTGTCCATTACATATTATATTCGCATCTTGCCATGTTCACTTTGCATAATATGCTCATTCCTATGCCTTTGACATGCATTTGTGACCCATGCTTTGCATTACACATGATGATTGATTCTACTACTTGTATGTGTATTTGCAAGCTTGGTGGAGATATTGCTTGTTATCGCCATGTTCTACCTATGACCCATGCCTATGATGATACTATGATCTTGCTTTATGTTCGTGCTTGCGATATGTCATGTGCATTGCCTATGCCTATTATTTTCTCACATGACATGATTAGCATGGTTTCTTCTAGTATGTTGCATCTTCGCACTACTAGCTTGCACAACTTGGTTACTATGATTGCTTGCCTTGTTGCATCACCCATGATTCATACTTGCTCACTTCATGCGGTTGATGACAACCATCTACACGCTTTGCACATGATTTTTATTGCTTCTTGTCATATATCTCCATGTGTTGCCTCTCTCATGCTAAATGATTTGCCATATATTGAGTGCAACAATGCATTTAGTCTTGATAATGAGATTGCTCCCATAGCATTCTCGAATATATTTGGAGCTTTTGACATATTTCTTGTGAAGCATGCTTGTCTTAGCTCTTTGCACCATATACCCAGTGTCATGAATATAGCCATTGTTGCATCTTATTATTCATACACTTGTGCTTCTAATGGTTATGTGCAAGATAAGGGAACCATCATGATGGATGATGTGTTTATCTACCATGCGCATACGTTCTTTGTTTTGTTGCGTGCATGTGTAGGATACTTGGATTTCGTCTCGACTTCCACTTCACGTGAGTTGACCATTCGAGCTCTTGAGAGCGAACCACCTTCGATCACGACGCTTCTACATCGCACTTGCTTGTGTTTCGGCATTGTGAAGAATGCACAAGGACACGCCTTCAAGGTGACATCTTTCTTGAGCATGGATATTGAGGATCATACTACTTGGGTTTCTTACACCATGAGACTTATTGGCCATCTTGGACCACTTGATTGCACACTTGTTAGAGATCTTGCTTTGACTTTCCATTTTCACACTTCCATGCATCATGTATATATGACTTGTGCGTTGCATCCAATTCTTGGATTACTTGCTCCTATCACATGTTTGGTTGCAACAATGCCATTCCTTCACATATGCCATGTCCCATTGATTGCTACATGCTTGCCTTGATTGCCTCACACATGATGAACAATTCCTCTTTCTATTGTGTTGAGTGCTACTCGATTTTCACTACACCCTATGCACACTATGCTTGGATTGTCTTGCACTTGATGCATGTGTTTAGTCATATCATCTTCTTGGGTGTTGTGAATGACTCTTATGCCTACCATAGACCGTTCATTGGGAGTCTTATGCATGCTTGCTATAACATTGAGGTAGATGCTTGTTTACTTGTCCCACATATTAGCATCTTTACCTCACCTTTGCATGATTGTTTCCATGATGCTTTTCCGTGTGCCCAATTTATGTGCTTACATGACATGCCACACTCCCTTGTCACACCATATGCTATGCTTGATGACAACACTTGTTGGGTGAATCACCTCTTGAATGCTTGGTTTTGCTTTAATGCCAACCACATTTGTTTTTCCAAGTGCTTGTTATCTTTGCTCGTTTTGAAGGAATTACAAGACGATGCGACATTGGAGAGTGACCATTTCAAGCTTCAACATGATAAGTGCTTGGTGGTCGTCGACTTCTACACGGAGACACCGTCTCCTTCCCATGGTGATGAATATCATAATCCGTGGACGGATCTCTACCAAGGGGGGGGGGGATGATGCGGAGCATCCCTCTACCATCACCATGGACGTCACACCACCACCGCAAGGACAGAGAATACCGATGACAAGAGCACACGCGTGTGCCACCGAAACCAAGGTTGACTCCTTCCTATTCAAACTCCATTCAAATTCACATGAGAATCGGGTTCTACCTCAAACAGAGACATTGTTCATTCTTAGGTACCAGGTAGATGATCATGAGAAGGAATGGATGGAGAGACAAGCGAGCACGAAAGAGAAGAGCGAAGAAGGAAGCGGGAGGGAAAAAACCCCTGGACACCCCGGGTGCCCGGCCCCTGCAACCCCGGGTGCTCGGCCACCTCCACCTGGGCACGACCCCTGCTTGGTACGGGTGCCCGGCCCCTTAGCTCCTGGGTGCCCGGGCCCCTGCCCTGCCTCCAGCCACACCCCCGGGTGCCCGGGCCTTGCCTCCCCGGGTGCCCGGTCCCTCCCAGTCGGCCGCCTGGTGCAGCCCCGGGTGACCGGGCTTGGGACCCCCAGGTGCCCGGCCACCCCCCAGCCACCCCTGTACGGGACAGGTGCCCGGCCCCTTCGCCCCGCGTGCCCGGCCGAACCTGGGCACGGCTCTCTGTCCGGTCCGGGTGCCTGGACCACTCCGCGAGGGCATGCATGCCTAGTTGGGTCTTTGACCTTGTATCCCCTCTCCACTCTTATTCCGTCCCTAGGCTATATGAACACCTCCCCTAGCTTGTTTGAAGGGATAGCAAAGTATTGGATAGACAAAGAGAGTGCTTTGCTCATCTTCCTCCCATGGAGATCATGACCTCCTAAGGGAGAAGATCCTCTTGTGGATATCAAGACCCCATCTAGGGAAGGATTCCCAACATAGGATCATCAAGACCTCTCTCCTCATAGGATTGGGATGAACTAGTACCTTGTATCTTTCCTTTGTTGTCCTTGGATTCATTGTGACCTCTTGTATGTTCTTGGATCTAGCATATGTGTGATTGGATCTACTCAATTTGAGTGTTTCCCCCTCTCTTGCGTTCTTCGTGTTCTTCGTGTTCTTGGGGATTTTCCCTCCAATTCGTGAAAGATCTCCCTGTAGGGTTCCACCCTACAGTACCATAGCTGAGAATACTGAAAGCTTATTTCCTGGGGTGACAGCCACGTTGTATTGCTCCAACATGAGGGCCCATCGTTTTTCTTCTGCAGGTGAAAGTTCATGAAATGCACGAGCATTGCGTACCATTGTTTCAGTGTTGGTCAAACTCACTAGCTCTGCAACGACCACCTCCTCCCCCTCTTCCACCTGAGCATCAAGCAGATCAAGATGGTGATCTGCTGCTTCCACGTAGTCAATAACATTGACGTTCAAAGGTTCACCATGATGTACCCACCTAGTATATGTGACCAACATCCCATACAAGTGTAGATGATTTTGCACAGTTGACTGGGGTCTTGTAACTGAATTCATACAACTGCTACACGTGTGTAGCACATCTGATTTCGGACCACCGTACTCAGCTCTGATAAAGTTCATGAAGTTTTCAACCCCCTCGACATATGCAGCGGAGAATCTTGAGCGAAGTTATCAAGTCCTTTCCATCTGTTAGACATACAAATTAGTTCTTCTACTAGATATTACAGAAAAACATATATGCTTTTTATGAAGTCGAGAAAAAATACCTAGGTCGATGTCTAAAACTATGGCAAGATATTTGGACGAGCAGATCTAAGTAACGAAATATATGTAAAGCTAATTCAGCAAACAAATTTGAGTGCTAAATTATGGCAGGCTGTTTCAACAGTCAATGAGGCCGAGGACACAGCCATCGAACTATCGAAGGCCATCGCAGCAACAAAGATCGAGTATAAAACGGTGTAGAGCTATTTCACCTAATAGATTGGCTACTAGACCATGGCAATCTACGTCACAATAAATATATGGCAGGATATTTTAGCAACTAATCGGCCTTGGAATGCCATCTCAGCTAAGTAGATTGAGTGCAGAACAGGGCAAGGAAGCTTCTTAAGCAGAGCATATTGAGTGTAAACTACTTCGGCAGTGAGATTAACAGCGTCTATCAGCTAACATTCAGTGCTACACGGGCATGCACGGGGCCTCAGTCTAGAATGTGCGTACCATGGAGAAGCTGACCACTGTGCGTCTCCACACGAACATCACCGGCGATGACGCCGCTGACCGTCGTGCTCCTCCACAACAACATCGCCAGTGGTGGCGGCGCGGCTAGACGATGGCGGTCTATGAGAGCGTACTATGGGAGCGAGAGGGGGACGGGATGGAGGGGGAGGGCGGCTTTGGAGGAGCGAATGGAGTGGAGGGGGACGGGAGGGATGGGGGTTTGGGGAATATTATTGGCTAGTTGGCTAAAGGGCGGTTGAGTTTGGGATTTGGGGGGTATTTTTTGTGGGGGGAGGATTTTCGTGCAGTGGGCGGGGGGAGTTTGGCGCATGGTCGGTTTCTCCGAGTGCAGTTCCACGTGTCAGTGAAGAGGCAAGCTGAAGCGCGATCCGTTTGCATGAGCCGTGTGCAGGACCGAACGTGTGTGGGGTGCAATGCGACCGCGACAGGGGTGCTGTGAGTGTACCGCCTTTTTTCCTTTTAAACTAGGTGCTTCGCCCCCTAAAAAAAACTTGGTGCTTCGCGCGATCCATCGATACCGCTACTAGTAATCCGGTAATCCCGACTAAAACGGCGCGGCAGGGTCTTTTCCCGCGCGATATGCTGGGAGGTTGGCTTAGTTGGTTTTTTTAGGATGAGTAATGCTACACCTACGTAATCCCTGTTACGTAATTAACGTAATGTGAAATGTGTGAGTTGTTGATTGCAGATTGGAGGGAGGGAGGGGCCCACCACTATAAAAATCATGGAGGAGAGAGAGAGGGGCAATTTACGTTAACCCTTTCATAGGTTCCCGTAGATGTAGAAAGATGTGAAATGCGTGAATGTGTAGAGGACGTTCTATTAGGGTGCCTAAGATAAATTGTGTATGTAGACCCTATGAGTTTATTTACTTCGCATGTTAGCTTTGTCTCTGTTCAATAAAAGCGAGTTGGTGATGATGGTGTGCCTATCATCCCGCAATATAAACCGTCCGATCTATATCTAATGGATAGGAAGGAAACTATGACAATTTACCCGCACTCCTCTCCACATTTGCGAGATAAGGCCTTCCCTCGTTCATCCTTTTCTCCCACAAGATCTTGATGTTCCGTAACGCATACGGCATCTTGCTAATACTCCTACAATATACTATATTATTGTGAAAGTTCATATACACCGCGAGATTAATGCAAACACGGCAGATTTTCATTACATATCAAACTTTTATAGGACAGAAAAATAAAAGACACCCGACCCTAAACCTATTCTATGGCGGCGACCGACGTCCTCCATCGCGATCTCTATGTATGGGGGCGGTGTTCAAGACCTGTGAAGTGAAGGTGCGGTCTCCGGCGAGGAAGAGTAGAACACAGGGTACGGACCGGCCAGTTGGCACACCATGCCCTACCACCTCCCATGCCCTACTCATCCTCGGAGGAGTCCCCGACCTCGGCGGTGCCGTACATTGGACGGCGGCAAGTAGGACGCGTGGCTGAGGTGCTCCCGTCGTCAGCCGCCAGCGTCGCCACCGCTTGTGCGGTCGCGTCCGCGTCCGGCTACGCCGCTATTACAAAAAACGTCATGGATGTACATGCATGACAAAGTAGGAGCACTGATGTACATGCATGACAAACGGACCGGTCATAAAATCGTCATGGATGTACATGCATGACAAAAAACGTGACCTACTGTGACAAACACGTATCCATCACGGAAGTGTATTTTTTTGTAGTGTTAATGTGGACTAGGTTATGGATGCACGGATGTGGCTGGTACTTCAGGCCGGAGCACTGATAGCTATGATTCAGGCATGGGTCATGTTCATGCACAAGAGAGTTGTTCGTCATGCTGAGAGACCTATCATCAGATATGGTCCAATGCTTATGCGGGAGCAGGAGAGAATATCCAATCTTAACTACATATACAACTGCAATGACACAGAGGCTCTATGGATGCTTAGAATGAAAAGAGCACCATTTGCCAGACTTGTTTAGACCGTCAGGTCCAGGGGGCTGCTAGAAGATAGTATCCACACCAGTGTGGATGAGCAAGTGGCCATGTTCCTTCCTATTGTTGGACATAACTAGAGGTTCAGGGTTATGCACAACACATTCAGGAGGTCAATGCGGACCATCTCAACGTACTTCAAGCAAGTGTTGTATGTTGTTGGGGAGCTCAGAGGAGAGATGATCAAGTCACCAACTGGCCGGACTCCTACCAAGATTCACAGAAGCCCAAGATGGTATCCATACTTCAACGTGAGCACTGCAGTATGTACTTCATTGCTTGATATGCTTGGATAGTTCAAGGTGAGCACTAACACAATCATGTATTAACATTTCAGGATTGCATTGGGGCAATAGATGGTACTCATGTCACTGCCAGAGTACCAAGGTCACAAGGTGCAACATTCAGGGGGAGGAAACACTACACAAGTTAGAATGTAATTGCTGTTGTTGACTTCGATATGAAGTTCACCTATGTGTTGGCTGGCTAGGAAGGGTCAACACATGATGCTAACATACTCAGTGACAACATCAGTCGCCCTAATGGCATCAACATCCCTGATGGCAAGTTCTACCTAGGAGATGCTGGATATGCATGTCGCCCAGGTGTTCTTCCACCCTTCAGGAAAACCAGGTACCATCTAAACGAGTTCTTTGATAGGAACTACCCTAGGACTCCACATGAGTTGTTCAATCTCAGACACTCCAGCCTTAGAGTAATGGTTGAGAGGGCAGTTGGAGCTCTCAAGAACAGGTTCAAAGATCCTGGATTAAAATCCATTCCACCCTTACCCTACCCAGGTTAAACTTGTTCTTGCATATTGCATTCTGCATAACTGGATCCTGCAATGGGGTGTTGATGAACTGGTTCCTGAGGAGGAAGAGGTGATGCCTGGCGATCTTGACGTCAGTGGCCATGGTGTTGAGGCATTTGACAATGAAGCCTGGAAGAATAAAAGGCTGGAGTGGGCACATGCAATGTGGGATAACAGAGGTCAGACAAGGATCTGAAGAAGAAGAACAAGAGCAGTAGCAAAGGAGGAGGAAGCAACAGCAGCAGAGGAAGAAGACGAAGAGCAAGAGCAGCAACAAAGGAGGAAGCAGCAGCACAAGAGGAAAAGGAGGGTTGATGAACTTTCCCTCATTCACCCATTTGGCTCTTAATAATGTGTACTGTCATTTGATAGTGGCTAGGATGAACCGTAATTTGTTTCGTAGATAGGAGTGAATCTGATTAATCATGTGGGATAAGGTCACCACTAGTGAGAGTGGTGATAGCATCTAATGCAGGTTGCAACCAAACAGCTAGTCATGTGTGCGCCTAATCCGATGCAGCCAACCAAATGGCGGGTCAAAATTAGTTTCCTCGTGTAGCTAACCTATATGCAGGCAACCAAACTATGTGGAGATGGTGGTTTATAGATTGTTTTTGTTCAGTCAAGCCCGATTGAGAAGTGTATACAAACATGCCAAAATCGATGAGGGCAACCAAATGCATCCTACAGTAAGTCGAATCACAGTGCTTAAAAGGAAAAGAAAAAAAGCAAATTGAACCATTGCTCCATTGCTACATGGGCGGGCCAATACGGAGCACCTTTATGTGTGGCGGACCTTAGAAGGACTGACCCAGGAACACACGAGGCCGAAGCCCAAGGTTTTTTTTGTTCTTCTCCTTTTTGCTTTATTATTTTTTTACATTTTTTGGGTGATGAATAGTGTTTTTTTACATAATTTGAAAAATGCGGCCGAAGCCCAAGGTTTTTTTACATAATTTAAAAAATGTGGACCGACCATCTGAAAAATGGTAAATGTTTATAGAGAAAATATATACCTTGTATATGGAAAATGTATACAAAAAACACAAAGTGTATGAAAAAGAATTTACTATGTATTGAAAAATGTTAATCAAGGATTTGAAAATTTTTGATCAATTATTTGAAAATTGTTAATAAGCTTTTGAAAAATGTTAAATGTGTATATAAAATATATTGACCATGGACTAAAAATGATGAAAAAATTGATCATGTATAGCATTTGAAAAAAAATTGACCAAGTATTTTAAAAATGTTAACAAGCATTTAAAAAGGGTAAATATGTATAGAAAAATGTTGACCATGTAATAAAAAACTGATAAAATTTATTATCATGTATATAGAAAATGTTCATCAAGCATTCAAAAAGTTAAAAATTGTTACAAAATGTTAATCAAGCATTTGAAAAATGTTAGCGTGTATAAAAAAGATGTTGAAAATGTATTCAGAATATGTTAAACTTTTATTTGAAAATTTAAACGTGTATTACAAAAATATTTTAGATGTATACCAAAATGGTATATAGAAAAACAATGAAAACCCACGGGAAAACAAAGGAAAATGAGAGAAAAAACCCCTAACAAAAACAAAGAAAAGGGAAAGAAAGGATAAAACATTGAAAACCGAGAAAGAAACAAAGAAAACAATGAAAAAAGAAAGAAAACTACCCAAAAAAACAGAAAGGGAAACGAACAAAAGCCCGTGGAAAACAAGAAAAAACAAAAAGAACCTGAAAAGCGAGTGGAAACCTGGCTCTATTACTTCAACTTGGTCATGCCCTAGTAGTGTAACATGAACTTGACAATTACTTAGTTTTTTTTACGACTACTTAGTAGCTAGCAGCACAACACGTTAACCAGGAGGTCCCATGATCGAACCCATCCAGTCCTTTTTTTCTCTATACTCTATTTCGTTTAGATGCCCTACTAATGGGCAGGCCCATCACTGTAGAAGCTCGACTAGAGAGAAGCTTTTGTCTTGTTATAAGCGAGACATAGTTCTCATGGTGTTTCCAATTCAGCGCCATTAGAGCCGGCGACACACATCCCGATCAACCCATTTACATTTTTATTTTTTAATACAAAAAATGGCATAGCTGAGATTCAAACACTAGACCTCATGGTTGAGTACTAATCAAGGTAACCAATAGGGACAATACACCTGCTGTGACTAGTATCTTCTTTTCTCCTTTTGTTCTATGTCAAATGTAACGCTAAATAGAGCATCACTGATTTTTCTTTTCGTGCAGTTTTGTTTGGCTAGTTTTGAACTCGCCTTCTTTTTCTTTTCTCTTCTCTTTTTCTTTTTTTTGTTTCTTATTGCTATTTATTTTTTTTCCTTTTTGCCTTCTTATGATTTTTTTTAAAAAATTCAAATTTCATGAACTTCATCAATTTTGAAAAAGAAATCATCATTTTTAGGGAAATTTCACAAATTTCAAAAAATCAATTTATTTTTAAGAGTAGTTCACAGATTTTGAAAAATTCATCAATGTTGAAAAACTATTGATGAATTTCGAAAAAAAATTAATTTAGCTTTGTAATTGTTTTATAAAATTTGGAAAAAAGTTCATGGATTTTTTTAAAAAGCACGTCGATTTTGAAAAAAGTTTACGGAATTAAGAAAAAATTCACGTGAAAGTTCAAGATTTATTTTAAAATCGTGAAGCTTTTAAAATTCATGTTTTTTAATTCATGAATTTTTAATTCGTGATTTTTTTTAGTTTTGCATTTTCGTGAACTTTGTTTTGATATATGCGGACTTTCAAATGTTCTTCACATTTAAAAAAAATCACATTTTGCCAAATTGATTTCAATTAATTCAAAACTCTAAGCAATAAAGTAAACTGTATAACATGATGTTCAATAAATAGCGCGGCTATAGTTGTTCTTAGAGCAACTCTAGCAGACCCCACATCCTGTCCCGGCCCGCAAAATAACCGCCAAAGTGCGGGCCGGGGCGGGAAAACCTGCCCGATCAGACCCCGCATCCCGCCCCGGCACGCAACATTTTTTGTGAGGCGCGGCAAAACTTCTCCCCCAACCTCTAGTTTCATGGGCTGGGAGGCCGACCCGAGCTCAGCCCCTATCCGCAGCGAGATTTGACGGGAGGGACATTTTCGCGCGCCCTTTCCCGCTCCCCCACCCTCCACCACCATTGCCCGGCCACCGCACGCTCCAGTGCATCCTCCGCGACCGTCCCTCACCGCCATGGACGACTCCCAGCTGCCCCCCGTCACCGTCGAGGTCGCGCACGCTCCTTCCCCTCGAGCGGATCTCGTCGCCGGCCATGTTGGCCCCGCCGTCGCTCAAGCTAGCGTCGCGCCTGCCCGGAAGCGGCAGGGCAACGTGGTCGTGCAGGGCGGGAATCCGGCAGCCCCCGCCTCCAAGGGTCGCTCTCCTGGCGCTAACGCTGCTGCGCGATCTCGGCCGGCGGCGGAGAAGGTCACCAAGGCCGCGGCCATCAAAAGGAAGAGGAATCCGACTGCAAACAAGCCGCCTCCTTCATCCTCGAACTCCATCCCGGAAAGAGGTGGCCCGGCGATGCCGTTCAACGGTGCTGCTCCCCCCCCCGCAAGCGAGGTGTTTGACGAAATGGCCGGAAGGTATGTGTCTTCGTTCATGGCACTTTTCTTTCGTTTTCGCCATTTTTTGCGATAGCTCGTGACTTGTCGTCGTTCACTATAGCGGTGGTTCAAACAATGCAACTACCGAGTTCGTGAACTTGTTGGACACCAATGCCGTTGACATTGATCAAGACCTGTTCGGCGCATTCGACTACAATGAAATGGAGGACGGCGTGGATGATCATGGTAGTGAGGATGAATTGGCGGAGATCGAAGCGTAAGCGTTTGAGCAATCGCAATCAAAATCTGGGAAAAGCCAAAGATTGAAGAACTACATGATCTTGGAAGATCAAGCTTTGATCCAAGCATGGAGTGTGGTGTCTCTTGATGCATGCACGGGTACTTCTCAAACCGCCAAGAGATATTGGCAAAGGATCGAAGATCGGCACTTCCGCATTATGGCAAAGTATCCCAATAGGACTCCATGCACATTTTGGTCGCTTCAATGGTGTTGGGAGAATATTAAGCCTATGTGCAGCCGTTGGGCAGCTTGCTTGGAGCAAGTACGCAATACACCTCTAACTAGGACTGTGGAATTCGACTATGTGAGTTTGTTTTGCCTTTGTCCAAGTGCATAATCATTTTTGCATCATGTTTTGCATCATGAGAATTGATTACATCACTTTGTTCACATTGTGTAGGACAAGATTGCCCAACATAGATACAAAGACATGGAAGCTTCGGAAGGCAAATTCTTCAAACTAGAGCATTGTTGGGAGTTGCTCCAAAAGTGCGAGAAGTAGAAGTTGATCGACAAAGAATCCCCACAGAAGAGAGACTCGCTTACAAACATGGATGAAGATGAGGATGATGATGGCCCAAGAAATTTGAACAAGCCCGATGACGACAAGAAGACTAAGGAGAAGATGAACAGAGAGCAAGAAGCATCGAGTTTGAGGGAGAAGTTGATGCCATGGTGCAATCAAACGAGTTGATGTTGTTGAAGTCTTTGGAGATCAAGAAGGAGTTGGCCGAGAAGAAGGCAAAACAAAAGCAAGAAAACTGGCAATTGCTCAAGGAAGAGAGGCTCCGCAAAGCTGTGTTATGTTTGTTTGAATTTGAACTTGTTTGTGGGAACTTATGTCAAATGCGAGAATTGAGCGTTTTCTGTTTGCGGGTCGACGCGGCGGTGTCCGAATAGACCCCGCAAAAGCCGACCCGTAAAAAGTATATTGCGTGAATATCCTTTTATACGGGTCCGTTTGGAGGGTCTACATCTACGGCCGTCCGAGGCAGCCCGCAGAAGCGGTTTTCCCGAACTGCAAATGCGTTTTGCGGGCCGGCGAGATGCGGGGTCTGCTTAACCAATTCGTGATGCATTCAGTCACTATCACTAAATAGCTTTAGGTCTCCTTTGGTTCATAGGGTTGGAAAATCATAGGAATAGAAAAGACATTGAGATGGCATGTATCTCAAATCGTAGGATTTTTTTCCCGTTGATTCTAGACTAACGTCTATTTTTCTATGAAATGTGAAGAATAGGAAGAATTCCTTCATAGGAATAGGAATAGATTTCTATTACTATGGATCAAAGGGCTCTAAAGGAATTTTTCCTATAGAAGTCATATCCTGTGCAATTCGTACAAAATTCCCCCATGGGACGACCCACCAGGGACTGTTGTTAGTGACAGTTCCCTTTCGCGGTGTTAAAGGCTGCGTAGGAGCTCCCATGATCATCCAGTCAGAGCTCCCTTTCCTGATTCTTATTCAGCGCCTATAGCGCTCGTTTTAGCCTCAACCGCACACAGCGCCCATGCACTCCCTATTCGCTTGGCTAGTGTGCTGGCCCATATTTCGTTTTGTCATATGTTGGGAACCCCCCCCCCCCCTTTAGCTAGGGCATCTTCGGCTTTTCAGAACGGTTTTTGTTCTTTTTTCTTGTTTTTTAATTTCTTAAATTCGTGAATGTATTGAAATTCATTTTTTTAATTAGCATTTTTTTCTTAAATTGATTAATGTTTTTTCACATAGGTGAACTTTTTTGAACTAACGAATTGTTTTTAAAATTAGCAAATTGTTTTCACATTCGTGATTCCTTTTTCAATTCTCAAACTTGTTTCAAATTTATGAACGTATTTCAAATTCATGATTTTTTTGGATGCAATATTATGTTTGTGGATGCTTCTATTTATCCCCAGTTTGTCAAGTTTGTTTTCATCGCAATATTTGATTAACTATTACATATTTGGTGCATGATTTAAGAGGACAGGTATATTCAAACCTGAGCTATGAGTTGATCCATTGCTGCAATTACCATAATTTGAAGTGAACGTCAAAAACATTGTTGATTTTTATGAAATTACATTTGTGTTGATATTGATGTGTTCTCTTGCTTTACATTTCTACTCCAGCTCAAGTGTACTATTTTTATTCGGATTTGTTCTGATATCTTTATTATAGGGTCCGAATAACTGCCACACGTGTGGCGTCGATAGGAACCCGCCCGCACACCTCGTGCGGCATAGACGGGGATCGGCCCGCACGACCACGTCCGAGCGCACAAAAGCGCGGCCCGCACGTCCGGTGTGTGGCAACCCCGTCCAGGCCAGAAGACCGGCTGCCCGCACGACCCAGCCGATCCACGCCTCCGATCCATCCCCTCTCTCGTACGCCGCCATCGTCCCCCACCTCTCGAACCCGACATCCGTCGCGGCCATCCACGGTTGCCATGGCAACAGGGCAGATCCGTAGGGCGCTCCGACCCCAAACCACACCCTAACCCTCCCCATCCCCAGCCCCCCACTCCAATCCAGCCCTCCAGACACGATCAGCTAAAACCAGGTGAAAATTCTCAATCTCGTCCTTCCCTCTCATCCTTAAGGCTGAAAATCTCCCGATCTTGTACTGGGTCCATACTATGGGGGTAGAACACTGCGTGGTTCGGTGTATATTCGCAATTGCCAGGCAGAGTGCACCAGATCTGCCATGTACTAACCTTCGAAATTGACTTAATTCCCTAGTTTAAGTGATGCAAGTAGTTGGGTACGAAAAAATAGGACGGTAGGGGCAAAATTTTGGAATGGAGATGGTTGGAAGAAATTAATTGCCACTTGTGTATAAGGACAGTTGCCATCTTCCGTTGTCGTTAGCTGCCACCTATTATGACCCGTCGATTGCCATCCATATCTTCTGTGTGCAAGCAGCAGAAGAATGCTATTCTTGTGGGTTGTTGATGCCTTCTTGTTCATGCAGAGATTGAGAACACATTGGAAAAGAAGGGAGACACGGTAAGAATGAATCACGAAGGTGGCGCTGGTGATTGGGGTTCTCAAAGGCCAGAAACAGCCCCTTGGGATGCAACAGAGTATAGTCAGCTCATCTCTTCAGGGCCGTTGCTGCCACTCTTTGGAACAAAGATGCGAGCATAGGTATGATGCGTGCTAACAAAAAGAAGAGAACAGTTGCCATCTTCGCGACGATGAAGATGACATTCTACTTTTGTCGTGCATTGCCATTTTTTAGCAGGTTCTTATGACCAAAACACAATTAGCGGGGCCCCGTGGCAAGTTCACTCGCAAGGAGCTATCACTGACAAATGTACGGGCAGCAAACTTCAACTAGCTTGTATGGACAGTCAAGGTAATGTAAACACGAAAAAAAAGAGCGCATACTGCGGTGGACATGAAAAATGAACATGCAAAAAAATCTAGCAAAAGGACTCACGACTTACCGCGGTGTGAAAATGCAGAGCCTTCGTGCAGCACGTGGCATCAGGCACCGCCAATGTACCTGCCGTCGACGTCGTACACAGGTCAGTCCATAAAATAAGGTGAAGTTGACGATGATCAATTAGCAGAAGGAGCATAGGTGGCAAATGCAAAATTGCCATGACTGGTCATCTACAGTTGCCATGTATTAGCAAACTACATTTGACATCCCTACACGTCTGTTGTTGCCGTTCATGGACAAATATAGTTGCCAGGGGAGAACAACTGCAGTTGCCATGCCATTACAACTACATTTGCCATGTCATGGCACTGCAGCTGCCATGGAGGAACAAATGCGGTTGCCATGCCGATGCAAAATACATTTGCTTTGCCAAATAAAATTGCAGTTGCCACATCGAGGCAATCTGCGGTTCCGTCTTAGCGCAAAAAATACAAGAGCCATGAATTTGACCAACCACGCTATGCACACAGGTTATTACGCGGTGGTACCCGGCAAGCGTCTCGTGGCAGCCTTCGCTAATTGCGGTGGGGAACCATTCGGTGTCCCGAGCAACACGGGAAGGTCGAATGCAACACACCAAGGTAAGGGAAAAATATGAACCAAGAAACAAACAAAGACCTTTGATACTTGAAGTTATTTGCATGCAAAAACAAACTAGTTGCCATGTTTGTTGAAACAATGGCTGCCATCAACTGGACAGCTATAGCTGCAATGCATGCCCACACACATACTCGCGCTTGCTGTTTGAAAAATGATGCGTGCAAAATCACTCGTAGATGGTGTGGTCGTTGCGATACACATGTTATTCAAACATAAAACTTAAATCTCGTACTGTTTTCCCTATCGCAGGGCCTACAACTACTGATTAGCGGCAGCGCAGCGACATCAAGCGTGGTGAGCTCGAGCGCCTGAAGACGCGTTCCACCAGCCAGCGACACTCGTGCAGCAGACAATTTCGAGTCACGATCGGGAATGGCAATCATTCCAGAATATGCATAAGCACCCTTTGAACACACACACGACAACACTCAAGTAGAAGGAACTGCGCCCGATCTTCAAGTGAATGATGAAAGTGATGACGAGGCGTAAGATGATGAAGATGGTGGGCAATCGAGAGATTGTGGTACCTCAGCCACCGTACATAGGGCAGAGATTTGAATCGTTCGAGGAAGCAAAGGAATACTACCAGACATATGCAAAGTTCCATGGATTTGCGGTCAACACCGAGTACCATAGAAAAATTAAGAAAACTAATGAGTATAGCAGAGGTGAGATGAGGTGCCACAAGGCACGGAGGAACAAGAAGGTGAAAGGTGCTGCGCCTGTCGTTCCAGAACGAAAAAGAGGAATCATTCTCAAGACAGGATGCCCTGTCCGGTGTAAGCTAAACGTAGATGGAACACAGTATGTGGTCACTGAATATTTTGACGAGCACAACCACGCCTCATAAAGAAGTTCGACCTGGTCAAATTTCGACCGCCCATAGAGGATTCACCCCAACGAAAGACAATTCAGAAAAGCTGCTACATGATCATAACGTCGGTCCATCCAGAATGGTCCAGATACTATCACTCATCCACAGCAAAAAGGGGAAACTGAGTAGCATGCCCTACATACCGGCTGATGTCACAAACCTACAGGCCAGGTACCGTAGAGAGAGCAGGCTGGCTGACATAGAGGCTACAATTGCCTACTTTCATGAGAAAGCAAAGGAGGATCCAGATTTCTTCTACAGGATAAGGTTGGACGATGAGGACCGTGTCAGGAACATGTATTGGGTGGATGGTGCTGCGAGGAGAGCCTACATACATTTCCGAGATTGCATTTCATTCGACGCGACGTACCTCACCAATATGTACAAGATGCCATGCGCTCGGTTCATAGGAATAAATAACCTCAATTAGTCGTTGCAGTTCGGTTGCGGGCTCGTTCGGAACGAAGACACGGATGGGTACGTCTGGTTGTTCAAGACCTTCTTGGAGTGCATGGATGGACTTGCTCCGATGAACATAATAACAGACCAGAATTTTAGCATGCGTGCAGGCATAGAGGAAGTCTTTCCGTTGGAGTGCACAGGCACTATAGGTGGCACATAATAAAGAAGGCTGAGGAGACGATAGGACCGTTCTTTGCTGACCGTCCAGAGCTGCACAAGGCATTCGAGCTGTGCGTGGACCACAGCTTGACGGTCGAGGAGTTTGAAAGGAGCTGGATGGCCATGGTTGAAACACATCAAGTCCAAGACAACGAGACGCTTGCTAATCTGTGGGAAAAGCGAATGTACTGGGTGCCCGCCTACTTCATGCAGTGCTTCTTCCCTTTTCTACAGACTACGCAGCGCAGCGAGGGGTTCAATGCTGTGTTGAAGCGATACGTGAACCCTGGCAACTCATTGTTACAGTTTGCCAAGCGGACACAGCTCTGCAACAAAAATTCAGGATCGAGCTGCAGAAGAAGCTACCACCGCACTAAAGCAGCCGAAATTGCTAACGTACTTACCAATGGAGAGGCAAATGAGCAAGATACACAAACAAGATCTTTAACAAGTAAGTCAGTTGCCTTACGGGTCTTGTTTGCACAAAAAGCACTAGGGCAGTAGTTGCCATATAGATTTGCAAATGCAGTTGCCATGATATGCACGATTGCCATGTTTAATGGAATCTTGTTTGCCATGCTTACTCAATTGCGATTGCCATGTTTTGATGAAATTATCTGCTTACAATGCTTACTCATTTGGAGTTGCCATGTTTTGGTATCACGGATGCCAATGTCAATGAAAAAATGTCATCTTGTCAACACGTATGCTGAATGTACAAATTGCAAGTGTCTAATAAAATGCAACTGCCATGTTTGTTGAAAATGCAATTCCCATGTTTACTGAAATGTAGATGCCCATGTTTGATGCAATGTGCTTCCATTTTGGAAAACATTGGTGTGGAAACGACGATGGCTAGTTGAAAATGTAATACTGATTGCCATATGTGTCTTGTAATCGATTGCCATGTCTGTTGTAATGCAGTTGCCATGTCTGGTGTACTGCAGTTGCCATGTTCAGTGTGCTATGTTTGCCATGTTCAGTATACTATGATTGCCATATTCAAAAACAAAAATATATTTCTATTCCCTTGACAGCATAACATGCTACAAAAAAAAGGATCGCACGATAGATTAACATAAAGCACACAAAACTTGCAGATTCCAAGAAGAAATAAAGCGTGCCAGCATGTTCACGGCTTTCCAGATGGACGAACATACGTTCAAGGTGTGTTCTATTTTGGGCATGTCGGATTCGAACACAAGACCTGCATAAAGGAAGGAACTACTTCGTGAAAGCCTCGATAGGCGAAGGCGAGTACTACTGCCAATGCTGCAAGTTCGAACGGGACGGCATTGTGTGTTGTCACATACTAAAAGTGATGGACATGAACGCTGTGACACGGATGCCCCGCCATTTCATAAGGCGACGATGGACTTGGGACGCTGACGACGCGTTGGCGCCGCAGACAACACACGCGGTTCTGGCTGTGCATGACGAGAGACCAGAGTCCACCATGGAAGCCGTGAGGCACGTAGTGCTGACAAAGAACTATGCTGAGCTAATTGATGAAGCGTGCAAAAGTGATGAGACAGCAAGAGTCGCAGAAAAACACAGGAAGGCGCTAAAAAGAGAGCTTGATGAGATCAAGAAGCGGAAAGCTGAGGAAGCCTTACACCGGTTCCCCCGCACATCAAGTGTGCCTTCATCGACCGGGCCATCATCTGAAAACTCGGACATAGGATCTGGAACAGCAAGCACACAAACGCAGGTTAGGAACTCACCACGTTCCATCACAAAGGGTCGCCCGAGAGAAATAAGGTACAAGTCAGGATTGGAGATTCAAGCAAAACACAAGAAAACGAAGAAAGAGGCGGGCAATCCATGAGCAGAAATTGGGGCGTTGCGTCATGGTCCTTGTGGACATTTTGTTTTGTACCCCTATATGATGAGATTTTTTGTTTTTAAAATTGGGAGAATAACTATTGAGGAACATCAGAAAAGAAAAAGGGACAAAATTCATTGACTGCAGAAATACAGTTGCCATGTTATGTGTATTAAATCTGCCATGTTATGTGTATTAAATCTGCCATGTAGTGTGTACTAAATCTGCCATGTAGTGTGTACTAAAAATATGCCATGCTATATTATACTAAAAATATGACATGTTACTTTGTACTAAATATGCCATGCTTTTTGTACAGTATCTGCCATGTTAGTTGTACTGTATCTGCCATGTTAGTTGTACTGTATCTGCCATGTCAAGTATGCTTGATCTGCCATGTTGTTTTAAACTATAATTGCCATGTTAGCTTTGCTTAAAATATGACATGGTATTTGAAATGACTGTGCATGACGTATATTTCCATGACAAATACCACACGGTTTAGAGAAACATATTGTGTTGTGCGCAAATGTATGGAAAATCAAGTTGGACAAAGGCGGAACATGCATAAATCGCACCCAGGGTTGTGGCTGCATGATCAACCCTGCCCCCCAATGCTTGCCGGTGATACCCCATGTATGTTGAACTACATTTGCCATCTGTTTTAAAACATCATAGACGCAATCCAAACAGCAAAAAACTGGTGATGTGTGCGACTGAAACCATTGTAATAATGATAAAAACATAAAAGCATATGTGCATTAGCGACTAAAAAAATAGGTTCACGTCCACACATATATTACAGAACTACTAAAAAGTGTCGCTCACACACCACCACTGCATAGTGGCATACGCTGGGTTGCAGTCGTAACATAGCACACAAACATAGTTTTTCGACAATAACAAGATAGATAAGTACCTTACATTCCTCAGCAACAGAATGTAAGGTATGCGTCCGGCGTCTAACACCACATGATCACTTGTACTTCTTGTTGATTTTCTTGACAGCTTCCTCCACGAACTCGCGTGCTCCAGACCGCTTGTTGAAATCTTCGTTCGTCAACCAGTTCCACGTGTGGATTTTCCGGAGCTCAACAATCATTGCAGCTGTGATGGCGAGGACGATTCTTCCTTCCCACTTTGCAAAGTATTCCAGCGCGTGAAAGCCGCAGTCCGTACTGCACGAGAAAAAGACTCAGATGAACACACACAAAAAAAGGACAGACATAGCAAAACATAGATTTCAATTCACATGTGGCAACAAAAAAGAGGGGTTGCAATTGATGTAAACGGCACATAAAAAGGAGGGGAAAAAGAAATTATGTGTTCCCTTGCTTCACAGTCGCCACATACTCAATCGGGAAATGTCTGATCTGGACCTTTGAATTGACGGTTCCATGTCTCTTTGAGGTTGTTGATGAAGAATTCAGCATGTGTAGTAAGATCTGAATCAGCTCCCGAACGGATTGAATCAAGCACCTCGAAGCGTTGGTTCTTCAGGTCCAGACAGATCACGTAGTGGTGACCACACTTGTCGTGTTGGGCATGTGGTGCAAGCTCCTGGAACATGGGGAACATGACCTGCATTTAAAAAGTGAAGAAATGAGAAGCAGAGTTCACATAAAAAGAACAGCATAGGGACAAAAAAATTAGAATCATGTAGGATGTTTTTTTGGTTATGGGTGGGGGGTAGTTGAAGGAAAGTTGCCATCCATGTATGTACAAGATTTGCCGTGCATTTCGCAAAATCAAAAATTGCCACGTGGTTCGCACGGGGAATGCACAAAACAAAAAGAAGAAAAAATGTGCATGGCAACTGTTGCCACATGAAAAAACATCTGACACACAATCACAAAAGTGCAGAAGATGGCAAAACCACACCATGTAAAAAAATAGTGCAGACAGGGGAGGAGTACTCACATATTTCTTGATGTTAGCTTGAATTCATCAGGCTTTGCGAAATTCTTCCTCGAAATTTTGTGGTGGAAGTCACTATCCCATATTTTGCATGTCACGTTGTAATGCATGATGACCTTGTCGGCACACATATCGATGTGATTGTTGATGTAGTCGATCCCGCATGCAATCACATTCGTCGACATTTTGCCGTTTGGCCTCACAGACTCGGCAAGATCACCCAGGTCGACGTACGTCGCTCCGCATTGAATGACTTTGGTTCTGTCCAAACATGAGCTGTATGAAAACGACATAACACGGAAGAATCATGCCTGCTAAGTAAAGAGATATATGAAAGAACTAAAACGTAAGCGCATCATGTATAGGGAGTGCAAAAAAGAAAAAAGATGAAAATGCTAAAAAAAGAACAAAGCAAAATGAGTGATTGTAGGATGTGGTCATTTACACTTTCAACTCCTTCATATGCTTGCTGCTGGCCCTCGCATTTCCAAACCGCTTGATGACGTCGTACAGCTGGGTCTGTTCCTTAGTGGCCCTGAATTCGGGCTCGTAGTCTTCCGCGGGAGGTGCGTGAACTACCCTCTGCTGTCTCACAGAACCAGGGGTCGCGCTTCTGATGGTATCCTCAGTTGCCATCTCCGCAGTCAAGTTGGAACTTGATTGCCCTTGTCCTCGGGATGTCCTCCTCTGCAATGCTGCCTCCTCAATCTTGCGGTAAGCTTCGTCAAGTGACAGTGAAATTTCCTCAGGGGTGCCTGCAATGATTCGAGAAGAAAAAATAAAAAAGTGTGTTAGGATAAGGAGAAAGTCAGAAAACATATGGATTGTGAGGAAATGGGGTGCATGATGTGAGATGCAGGTAGGAAAAAGTGGGGAAATTGCCATGTGTGGTGCAACTACAGTTTTGATCATGTCATCGCAACTGGGGAAAAGTGGGGAAATACGGTGGCCATGTCATCGCAACTGCAGTTGCCATGCAGTTGTGATGAATTACCGTTCAGATGGCCTGTGGTTGCCATGTCACATCAAATGCAGTTGCCATGTTGTGTCAACTCCACTTGCCATGTGATTACCGTATAGAAAAAATGCAGAATGATAACAAAACAAAATGCAGATGACATGGTGTGGCAAATCCAGTTGCCATACGTAATAAACTATAGTTGCCATGTGTCAGCAAATACAGTTACCATGATGAATCAACTTCAGTTGCCATGTGTTTACCCAAATGTTAATATGCAGCATGGCAACAACCAAAAAAATGTAGGCTATGGTGCATCAAAAATCAACTTGCCATGTCATCACACCGCAGTTGCCACCGCAGGTGAGAACACCCCCGAAAGGAATATGATTGGGACAAAATTTAAACTACAAAAATATGTGCACACAAAAATCGTAAGGACATGACAAGTGTACCTTGCACAATTGGCTCTGCGAACTTGACAGCCTTCCTGCCCTCGACCATTGGCTGCGCCATCATTGCCGCCGTGCCTCCTGGAAAAGCAAAGGCAACTGGAATAGGATCATGCACCACCGCTTGGTCTTGACTTATGCCAAGGCTGAAGCTCGGTGGGGTAAATGCCATTGGGTGCCTCTCATTCCTACTGGCCGGACCACGAACGATTTGCGGGGCAGAATCCAATGGTGAAAGATCAACAAACATATCTGAATCAGCCGCTACAGAATGTTCGGGCTTGTTTGCAGGGCGGGGCGTCTTGTCAGCGGTATCAGCAGCAGCTTTCATGGCAATCTTCTTGTTTGGGCTGTAGGGGACACCAACATTGACTAGCAGCCTGGAAGTGCGCAGATTTTTGTTGGGGATTTCCACTGCGGGTAAAGGCGCAGTCTGCTCCGGCCGTTCACCTGCGTCACTCGTGCCAGCCTTGACAACTGCCTTAGTTTTGCTCCGGTCTTGCGGGTTCTCCATCACATTGCTTTGGGCGGTTGGCGGGAACAGTGTGGATGCAGGAACATACCCAGACTCATCTCTCCTGCTACTAGGTACAGCCGGTGCATTGGGTATGACTGTTGGTTGCTTACGGGGGCTGCGACGCCTAGGTGGAAGACCAGCACGCGCCACGGTAACCTTAGCAATATCTGCACCGACAGGGGCTGGAGCTGTTGTGCCAGGACTCTCTCCTGAAGATGGCATATCCTTATGAACTGCCGCCTCAGCGGCTTCTATCGTGGACACAGGTGTGCCATCACGCACGCCCTTGGAGTCAGTGTCTGAAGAGCGGGAATCTTCCTTGCCTATGTTCGTCTTGGGAGCGTCCACTTCAACACTTGCTGATGGGGTGGCGTGGCTCACTGCGGCTTCCTTCATTGCCAGAAGAGTTGGCAATATTTCAGCTATCCTGGCAGATATGGACTCATCACTCCCCGATGTACGGATGCCTGTTGTTGTAGCCTGAGCATCCGCAGCCGGCGGAGATGGTCGGCCACTCGCATCAGGGTTGGTGGAAGCAGTCATCGGTGCAGCAACAGTATTGTCGACGGGTGCCTCGTGTACATTTGAGTTGCCCCCAGTTGACAACTTTGAATGTAGTCGTTCAAGCGGATCATCTATCCTATGCTTGGCCCCACGCGTAGTAGTCTTCTTGACCCTGCAAAAAGAAAAAAATCACATGAGAAAGGTTTGAAAAAAATGAAGCAAAAATATGTTTTGCAAAAATGGTAGAAACCTTAAAGTGAATGAAAAACAAGTGGAAAGTTGGTAGTTGCCATATAATGAGGACTTGAGTTGCCATGTGTCCTGGTTAGCAGCTGCCATTCAGCAGTAGTTGCCATGTTAGCAAAAAATTGAAGAATGAAAAACTGATGTATGTTCTGTCAGGAATGCAATTTGACAACTGTGTATGGGATGAGCTCACAAAGCCATAGGTAAAAAATGGCAGTTGCCCATGCGGTAGAGGGTTTGATGCCAGTTGCACTAGATGCCAGTTGCCATGTGAAGACCAAATATGAGTTGCCGTAAAACTAAAAAAAGAATTGAAGGAAGAAATCATTTGGGGGAAGAGAGGTTGCCGCGTGGGTGACGGTGAAAGAAGATCATGTGACAAAGCTGAACAAAAAAGCATTGGAAAATTGAAGAAAAAAAAACAATATTAAAATGAAAGCACATTGATTAACATACTTCTTGACTGGCTTCCTCATGTCTGGCAACACAACAGGATCCCCGGTGTTGGTCGTCGTCGTACAAGGAGACAACCTGGTGGAGGGGGTGTCACCAGCAATGGGGGCACCTTTGTTCAAGCGAGCAGAAGCACGGGTTGGCGTTGGCGCCTGTTTCTTCATAACTGCTCGTCCACCAGCGGTCGGCTCGCTGCAAAAATAACAGATGGAGGGAAAAGGCAAGGTGGCAAATGTCGACAACAAACCCGTTGCAGCTTTGACAAATGAAAAGTGCAAAGAAAATTGGATGAGATTGTTCCAAGAAAATAGACACAGCGGAAAACTAAAAATTGAAAGTCGAACCTCCTCCTGACAACTACGGGATCCGTCTTGGACTTCTTGCCATGAGAACCCTGCCCAACATTATCTGGAGCCCTCCCCCTCCTTGATGGAACACCCCCTGGCCTCTCGCAGCCGTCTGTTCTTTCACTTTCTCCGGTGGTGGGGCATCTGTTGCATCCTTGCCCCTATTGCCGCCTCTGCGAACTTCAGCTTGTTCATCGTCATCCGTGTCCTGATGCACATTGTCCATGTCGTCGTCGTCATCCTTGCTGAGGCCAGCGTCTCCGTCTACATCATCTTGTGTGTCGCCGGGCTCTTGGGAACTGTTGTAGTCGTATCGGCCACGACAACCGGTTGGCCGGTGTGTACGTTCTGGGACAAATGAAGTGAACTGCCTTGCAACCGCGTCCCTGTCAGAGGCACTGAGGGACGTCCACCCCTCGACCAACTTCCCGAGCAATCCGGTCATTCTGGAAGCAAACTGCCCTATTAGATGCTCAACTGGTGCCCTCGCCTGTCCACGAAAACAAGAAGCATCAACAAACAACCCTGTATTGAAGTCACTTCCGCAACATCAACATGTAATCCACGGCAAACCATGAATGTGGACATTTTTGATAACCTCAGAAGGGCAAGACGGAGCTGAGTGCACGTCCATCCACTTTTCAAATTTTTGAGGCCCCCCAAACACGCTGTAGTCTATAGCATGCTTGGCCATCAGCTATGAAAAACAAAAAAAGAAATTGTAAGCATGCCTTATAAACCACGGACGGTTGCGTCGTGTCAAATTTGTAAGCATGCCGTGTGAAAAAAAGACATAAACAAAAACTAACCTGTAGTTTGCCATACGTGCCATCAGTTGCCTTGTCTGTAGCAAGCACAGCCTTGACAACGCTGATGGTCCACGCAGAAACAGCAAACTTGTGCGTAGGCGGCGGGCCTCCTACCCCAGTGAAATCCACGGTGGACAGATCAAGACAGTCGACATACATAAGCTGATTTAAAAACAATTTTGCAAAGAAAAGAAAATATCAGTTGCCATCATGGGTAATCTGTAGTTAAAAAAAAGCAGGATAAATGTATGATCCAACGATAATATGTATGTGGTAGTTGCCATCAAAGTGTGATGGCAGTTGCCATCCTACTGTGATGGCAGTTGCCACGCTAATATGAAGGCAGTTGCCACATTGTCAGAATGACAGTTGCCACGTTGTCATTATGGCAGTTGCCACATTGTCGCTATGGCAGTTGCCATCTTGTTGTGACCAGATTGTCATGCATGAATGAAAGTGCATTATAAACACAGAGTTCACACAGAGACCTGGTAAAAATAAATACCATTAAATGCAGGCGACAACCCTTCTGGTACATATTGTTTTTGAAAGCATCATGGAGAAAGTCGGCAATGAACTTACACCAGTTCATATTCTTCACGTTTTTCAGATTTGCCTGCAGCACACAAAAATTTCAGGGCAAGAAAGTTTGCCGCGTCAGAAATCAAACGGAAAGAAACACAACGAAAACACTGGCAGTAGTAAGCATGGATCATTCACCAGGATGGGGACACATTTGTTGCTTGGGCGAAGAGAAGTGGTCGGCGCGAAAACAGCTGATATGAGGTACATGAGTAGCTTCATCTTGAAAACTTCTCCGTCGCGTCGTCATGGCTGCAGAGAATCTGCCAAGATGACGTGTTCGGCATTGCCTCCAACCCAGAAACAAACGGCGAACAGCTCTTCCTCGATCTCATTATTAACCTCGTGCGGGACTTTGATATGTCCCGAGGCACACCCACAGCAGTAACACGGATTCCTCATTCAATGGGAGTCTTCCCGTCCGGGATCACGAATTCCACAGGCGGGATCGTATATCTCACCAAGCCAGTCGCAATACCGGGTTGACAAGGTTCGTACACCGGACATCCATCAGAACCTGCATACCAATCTCAGCAGCAGCTCCCTTTTGATCGTCAGTGAATTTGTCAATCAACACGGTCGACGCGTTCTGGGAGGCTCATTGCGAATCGTTTTTCTTCGCAAAAACAATCACAAAAGTGTTGAGCTGTTGCCATGTTTTTGCAATGTTATGAAAATTTAGTTCATGATGGACGACTATAAAAAAGATCTAGCTGCCAACAAATAACATAAATCAGGAGGAGGGGGGCGGGTGTGCGGACAGTTACCTCATCGCCCTCTTTTCTCCGTCCAGTTGCCCGGTTACGTTGAGGTGGATCCATGAAATCGTCATCATCACTTTGATGATCGCCGCGAGCCATTCTGCTGATGTAGGAACAGACCAAATTGTTAATGGCGAAAATGTAAAATGCAATGGGTAAGCATTTGCCACCTAACAGAAAAAAATGTTAACTATTTGAATGCAAATGTGGTTGCCATACTATGCAGCCAGTTTGCCACACTGTCATATCTCAGATTGTGGCAACAGACATTGTGTTCACATACTGTATTGCAACATGATTATACAAAATCCAAGTGGCAAACACGCCCACTCGATGTGCACATTAGTTCCGTCCAGTGCTACCGATTGTGGCAACTATCAAAGTTTGGAAACTGTCGCAAATAATTCAGAAAAAAAAACAAGTCTCACAAATGAAAAAGAATGTTTGAGGTTACTACTATGTAAATTCAGCAAAAAATCAGTTTGCCTCGTTCAAGAGCGTGTATGTGGCAACTATCTCATTCATTCAGAAAATTTTAGTTGCCCCCCTTGTGTGTGAGCTATAACACATTTGTGGCAACTATGACAGTCAGTTTCAGAAAATATGTTGCCGCAGAAGAGAACACATTTGTGGCAACTGCCACATTTGTTCATGTAGTTTAGTTGCCACACACCTGTTCACGTTCGGTCATGTTGCCACAGTTGCCACATTCAGAAAGCATATTTTTTCTGGTTACTTATCGTACAAGTTCAGCAGAATTAAAATTTGCCACATGGAAAGAGCATGCGTGTGGCAACTTCCACAAGAGTTCAATGAAATTAGCTGCCACCTCGTTTTGGGGTGGCAACTATGACAGTCATTTTCGGAAAGCTGTTGCCACATGGGAGAACACGTTTGTGGCAACTACCACGTTTCTTCAGGTAGTTTAGTTGCCGCACATTTGTTCACGTTCAATCATACTGCCAGTTTCTCCACAGTCTGCAGTTTCAACCCCAAAACTAGACTAGATCTAGGTTTCAACGGCAACTCCTTCAACCTCAAAATCACCCTTACAATTCACGCGCGAAATGGCTGCAACCCCAAATTTCGAACCAATCCCCACCAAAACAATCCGGCGGAAAACTCTCAAAATCCAAATGCAAGACTAATGCGTTGCCTACGAGCAGGCATAGCCTCACCGACGATGCCGCCGCAGCGGCGGCGACGAAACTGCCCACTCCCACGAAGCAACGGCAGGCACACAACTATGGCGCGCCGCCGCATCGGCGGGAACGCCAGCGCACCGCCGAATCGCCGGAATTTCTAGGAATGGATCTAGAAATCGAACAGGGAGGAAATAGGGGAACAAAATCAGGAGGGTATCACGATAGATGAAGCGAGCATTACCTTCGACCAAGACGCTGCGTCCGGCGACGCCGCTCCGCTCCGACGAGCGCCACCAACGCCCGCGAACACCGTCGACAGTCCCGCCTCCGCCGTCGCCTTCTCCCCTCGCCTTCTCCTCCAGTGGACTGTAATGCGAGTGGGTTGTGCCAGTAAATGCGACGCGGGGGGGAGGGAATGGAACCGTGAGCGAGAGGGTGGAGGGGTGTGCGACGTGTTTGACGTCAACTGCGGTCGGACCGTAGCGTGCGGGCGCATGGCAGTTCCACCGCACGCCTCTCAGTGGCAACCGCTGACCGCGGGATGGCAACTACCGTGCGGGCGAACCCACTCGCACACCGCACACTAGAATCATCCTACGTGGCGCCGAAAACCAGCCCTTTTGCTCCAAGATTCGTGCAAAACGAAACCAACGGCGATGCTTGCGTGTGGACGGAGTGGTGAACGCCCACACGTGTGGGCGTTAACATTTCCGTTATTATAAGGGATTTTGAAGGGGGTGGGTGCCCATGGCCTCTTCACAAATGCACACAAGCTAGATAAATCGGTAGTCAAAATTTGTTCCCTGGCACAATGGACCAAATCAGCTACTAAAAGATTACTAACACCAAAGTATCATTTGATGCAAATTCACAAACAAAATACAGGTACAACCCTTCGTATTTGTACTGCGCCACCAGTGATCTACTAGTAGTCTACTTCTTGCAAGTGTGTGCCCTGGGGTGCACGGCAAGGATGCGCGGCGGCTCGACGAGGCAGCCTCCGGCTCCTCGGATCGTGCTCCGGAGCCCTGTCACCTCCTCGGACAGCCCGTCGTAACGCGACAGTAGCTGCTCAACTCGGCTCTCCAGCGGCCGGAGCCGCTCGCCGACGGCCGTGCAGTCCCGAGCTCCGTCTACATCCCTGCGTAGGGCCCTCTGTGTAGTCACGAGCCTCTCGATGGCGCGGGAGTGCGAGGCCATCTCAGTGTATGCAGCCTACAGCTCCTCGTTGAGCGCCGACACGACTGGAGTACCCTGGTTCACTCCTGCAGCTTCGGGCGCCTGCACCACCAACTCCTCCTCGCCGGCTTCCTCGGCGGCGGCCGCTGGAGCCTTGTAGGATGCACGCGATTGAGCCTCGCGCCGCCGAGATCGCCTCCCCTCGCCCTGAAGAGCGGAGATGAGAACTTGTGCCAAGAAGACGGCAGAACAGAGGAAAGAGCCCAAGATGGGCGGGGCAAGACCGCGAAAACAACGTACCTGCGGAGTCTGCGCCGGCGCCGGTGCTCTCGCCGCCCGCTCACGCGCACGCCGGCCTCCTCGAACGCCGCCCTGGCCGTGGACCACCAGGCGCGCCACTGCGGCTGGACGCTCGTCGCCCGAACCTGTGGCAGAGGCCGCTCCGCCCATGCCAAGGTCGGCGTCCTGGACGAAGACGCTGCCGGCCCCGCCGTCGGCGTTCTGGACGGAGACAGTGCCCGCCCTGCCGATGCCGATGTCGGCGTCCTGGAAGAGGACGGTGCTCGCCGCGCCGATGCCGACGTCGGCGTCCTGGACGAGGATGATGCCCGCCCGGCCGATGTCGACGTCGGCGTCCACGCAAGCCGGGCCAATGCCCGTGCTCCCGTCGTCGGGGTCCGAGTCGTGGACGACGCCGACGCCCACCAGGAGCGCCGCCCCGCACAGGCACAGGAAGAGGGTCGCCGCGTGGCCGACAAGCGGCGTTCCACACAAGTAGCAGAACACGGCCGGTGCGCCAACCACGCCGGCCTGGCCGCCGGGCCTGTAGCAGATTACGTCCGCTCCGTCCAAGGAGCCCACCGACCATAGGGACTCGCCGGCGCCGCCCCGACCGCCACCAGCGACTGGGTAGCCCTCCCTGGACATCTCCAAGAACCATGCCGCGCCCCCTCGAACCAGAGAACCTCGGCGAGGTCGCCTCCTGGGACGAGCGGGACTGCGCACCGGCCGGAGAGGAAGAGGCAGGGGCCGCGCCCAGCGGTGAGGCCTTCCTTCGCCATGGCTGACCGGAGAGATGAGTTCTTGGTTCCGGGAAATTACGGGAACAATTCTTGGGGAAATTACGGGAACAATAGAATTTATGGGGGAGGAGGAGGAGAAGCAGCAGCAGCCGCGGCGGGAGGAAAAGGGTGCGGGCTGAGGCGGGCCCACGCGGTGAGCGCGCCGGCGAGGAAGAGGCCGGCCCATATGAGCGAATTGCCCACCTCGCCGGCGGCATCACATTTATATTCTGCCGGAGAGAAGGAGCTTCTCCCGGATCTTATAGGAAACGTGCGCTTTTCTAACTGAACTTCTTTAGTGCATCAAGAAATAAGGGATCGGAAGCTTACCGAGCGCTCTCAGAGCTCAGCGATTTCTGGCCATTGGATCATTTTGCTTGATGCGATGCTGTCCGTTAGATCGATGCGGTGAAAAATTCTGGCCGTCGGATCGAGCCGTGCACATGTAGCAATGAATAGTTACCGCGCCCTCCCCGGTCTCTCTCACTTTGTGGACACGGTCCTGGCTCGCTGCCGTGTGGGGTAACGAAATGATGGGCCCGTGTGTCATTTGCTTGGGCTGGGGGTGCGGTCCATGCGAACCGTCGGCGTGCCGCGCGCTAGTAAAAGATCTCATGCCACCGCCGGAATTCCCGTGCCCCGCCGAGGACATTTGTGACATTTCACATAATCCTATGCCAAGTGGCTTCTTACCATTGGTTGCTCCCTCCCCAATCAGCGAGACAGCTAGGGTCGGGTCTCTCCCTCGCATCTCTCTCACGTTGAAGCCGCCGCCCCCTCCCTTTCTCTCGTGTCGAAGCCGCCGCCCCTCCCCTTCCCCTCGCGCCGCCGCCCCCTCCCCCTTCCCCTCGCGCCGCCGCCTTCGGAGAAGCACCATGGCTGCTGCTGCTCCACGTCGCCGCTCCTCACGCACCCACCGCGACCGCCTCCTCTCCCGGAACCCTAGCCAGCCGCACGCAACCCATGGTGTCGCCCAGCTCGCTGCCCTCGGCCATCGCATCGTCGCAGGGCTCCTCGCGCAGCACGGCCTCCGCCAAGGCCGCCCCCGAGGCCGACTAGGAGGCTACGGTCTCCAATCGCTCCCGCAAGAGTAGCACGCCTGGGAAGAAGAAGTCGGCGCCCATGGCGGCGGCGGGAAAGAAGTCGAAGAATTGGTGAGAGACTCCTTGGTTCACCACTGCTAGGTACCTCTTCCTCCTCAGCTGCATATGCTTTTGATTATTTGGTTCCTTGCTTTATGTGGGATCTGATAACATTTTGTTTATATATTCGGTAGATGTACAAGCAGCAGAAGCAAACCTCCCCTCCACTCGTTGCTGCTGGTTCAGACTCGGGTTGTCGATGTAGATCGATCCAGTGCCCCCTCCTTAGTTATTTTATTTGGTGGTACGTGGATATGCTCGTGCACTGGTGAGCCACCCGTTCTACTCCACCTTTTTCTCTGATATTCAGTGCAATTCATGCATTGCTTTGTGCTCAGTTGATGTGGAATGTGCTTAATTTTTCCCGGTAGAAAGCTCAGTATGGCTATGTGTTGTTCAACACTGGCTCATGATAATGAATGGTTCCTGTTTAGGAACAAATTTATCACTCATTGTTTTTCCAGAGTGAGTTATAATCAATAATAATTGTTCCCTTTGTGAGTGAGCTTATTGTACTTTTTTTATTTGCATAATGGGGAGCTGATGAACCTGGGGTCCCGAGAGATATACCTCATCTTCACGGCGGACGGCACCTTCCGCGAGGAGGACGACTCCAACTATTTCAGGTACATCACCGTGCTCGCTCGCACGCCAGAGTCATAACTCTGCTCCGCCTCGAAGTCTCGCTGGGATTAATCGTGCTTGTCCTCTGAAGCGCATTATCTACATTCCTATCCACGACGTGCACATCCCCAACTAGCAGAAAGACATGTTTGGATTCGTCACCTTCGTCTACAAGAAGAAGGGCAAGGTCCCCGGCAAGTTCAGGCAAGCCCACGGCGATCTTTGCCTTTTGCTTCCGGCAGCAGTAACTAGCAGCAACATCCCCATGACCATTTACTTTTGTTGTTGCTTTGCAGGAAGCCGAAGGGCGAGAGGGTGGACTTCTCTAGCTCGGGGTCTCCCACAGGGCTGGACGCCAGGGACCCCTTCGATCTCCACCAGATTGGTTCGTCATTGTAGCAACCTCATGTTCATTATTTATATGCATGATGAGTGATTGTGTGGTGAGATTCTTGTGTTGGGCTGTGTTGGATTCCGTGTACCTCACCTCTGTTTGATGTGTGACTTTGCCATCTTGCTGTAGGTGCTGCTCAATTCGTAAGTTTCATCAAATTATGCGTTGGACAACTCAACAAGTTGATTACGAGTCTATTCTGGTGCACAGTCGGTCGATTTTCTAATGATATACAGATCTTCTAATATTGTAGAGCGCTAACGAAAAGACTCGCTTCAAGTGCCAAGAAGATCATTTCTTGCAAGATAAGGTGGTAAGCTTCTCCATATGTATATCCATGTTTCCCCCCTAGAAACGATGGCTGCATGTTTATGTCGTTATGTGTATAATATAGCTATATGTTAGTTTTACTCCATGACTACGATTCCATTGCTCGCAGAGTTCCTAATAAAATGATTAAAAGGAGCAGCAGCATCATAGAAAATTGTTCATGAGCATATGTTCAATTGTTCTTGATAGAGGAAATCACACTAATTGTTCTTCATAGATTTCTAGTAAGCTTGGACCCAAGACTGTGGACTGCGTTAATATGGGCTACGCTAAGAACAACATTGGCTATAGATTTCTAGTAGTGAAATCTAAGGTACCTGACCAGAAGGTCGGTACAATTATGGAGTCTAAGGATGCTACATTCTTCAAGGATATTTTTCCTATGAGAGATATGCAAAGCACTTCTAGACAGGAATCTGAGGAGACTCCTGAACCTGCCATCCCTATGGAATATTATGAACAAACACATGATGAAAATCCTGAGGAGGATGACGAGGAAACCCTTGGTAGGGGCAAGAGACAAAGGACAGCAAAGACCTTTGGTGATGATTTCTTCGTGTACCTCGTGGATGATACTCCCACTTCTATTTCAAAAGTGTATGCCTCTCCAGAAGCTGACTACTGGAAGGATGCGGTCCGTAGCGAGATGGATTCCATCATGGCTAACGGGACATGGGAGATCACCGGCCGTCCCTATGGTTGCAAACCACTGGGATGTAAGTGGGTGTTCAAGAAAAAGCTTAGGCCTGATGGTACGATTGAAAAGTACAAGGCTAGGCTTGTGGCCAAGGGCTATGACTAGAAAGAAGAGGAAGATTTCTTCGATACTTATTCACCTGTGGCTAGACTAACTACCATTTGAGTATTACTCTCGTTGGCGGCCTCACATGGTCTTCTCGTCCATCAAATGGATGTCAAGACGGCTTTTCTGAATGGAGGGCTAAATGAGGAAATCTACATGCAACAGCCAGATGGCTTTGTGATAGATGGTCAGGAAAGAAAGGTGTGTAGGTTGCTGAAAACTTTATATGGCCCGAAGCAAGCACCTAAGCAATGGCATGATAAGTTTAATACAACTCTGACATCTGTTGGCTTCGTTGTTAATGAAGTCGACAAATGTGTATACTATCGCCATGGTGGGGGCGAAGGAGTTATCTTGTGCTTGTATGTTGATGACATATCGATATTGAACCATCCTCAAAGTCATTGAGGAGGTTAAGTCGCTTCGTCTAAGAACTTTGAGATGAAGGATCTTGGTGTGGCTGATGTTATCTTGAACATCAAGCTACCGAGAGATAATGAGGTGGGATCACACTTCGCAATCCCATTATGTTGAGAAGGTGTTGAGTCGTTTTGGATATTCGACTGCACACCATCTCAAACACCATATGATCCTAGCGTGTTGATTCGAAAGTCCAAAGGCATGGCTAAAGATCAATTGAGATACTCTCAAATCATTGGTTCACTGATGTACCTAGCGAGCGCAACGAGGCCTGACATCGCGTTTGCTGTGAGCAAATTGAGCCGGTTTGTTTCAAACCGGTGATGTCTGATGGCATGCTGTTGAAAGAGTTATGCGCTATCTGAAAGGTACTATGAATTATGGACTTCACTATACCGAGACCCGTCGGTACTTGAAGGGTATAGTGATGCGAATTGGATCTCGATCTTGATGAGATGAAGGCCACAACCGGGTATATGTTTACTCTTGGAGGTGGCGCTGTTTCTGAAGTCTTGCAAGCAAGCGATCTTAACGAGATCGACAATGGAAGCAGAATTAACAGCATTAGACACTTCGGTGTTGAAGCGGGATGGCTTTAGATCTTTTGATGGACTTGCCATCGGTTGATAAACCGGTTCCGCTATCCTTATGAACTATGATAATCGATCGTCATCACCAAGGTGAAGAGTTCACAGGACAACATGAAGTCCAACAAACACATAAGAATGAGATTAAAAGCTGTCGAAAAATTAAGAAACTCCGGAGTGATAGCGTTGGACTATGTGCATCGGCTAAGAATCTGGCAGATCCCTTTATTTAAAGGGCTATCACGTGTAGTGATAGATAGTGCATCGAGGGAGATGGGTATGAGACCCACATGAGTTACCATGGTGGTAACCCAACCTATGTGATCGGAGATCCCATGAAGTAGGACCTGGGAAAACAAGCCAGTGGTGAACCGAGGAGAGTAACATTACTAACCCACTCCGTTGGAGATGCAATACTCTCGAAAACTGTATGGAAGGATGACTACTGTCTTAATGTGTTCCAAGGCTTATATGTATAAGCAAGATGCTATCCTACAGAGCGATCTTTGGAGGAACACACCGATGTGATCCCGACTGCTAGTCACAGTCTATGAGATTGGGGTGATCTCTAGTAAACTCATGAATAGGACAGGAGTGTGACTTATATGCTCCACCCGAGGGGTCAGCCTTCGGCAGCCCAGACTAGTAAGACATGTGGTGAAACTTCTTTATGCCAAACTAACAATTCAAGGCATAGTCCATTGTTCAGTTGTGAAGGAGTGTAGCTACTTGCTCTAGGTGAAGCTCAACCTAACAGTGTCTTCACCAAACACTAGTATATCAAAAGCAGATTTGGAGCAGAGGACACAATGGGCCCTCGAGATCTGGTGGGGATTGCTGAAATCGAGATGGGCTCTAGGCCCATATTGCAATTCTGAAAAATCTCTAAGGGCCCATGTGGGTTATATGGCACTAGGTGTGGTGGGAAGTTTAGTCCCACCCGGAAGTGGAAGGAGAATGGAGTGGTTTATAAGGGTTTCTCTTCTACATGCTATTGGAGCTTGAGAAGAGAAGAGGCCCTCGCGACCTCCTCCTCCTCCGCTTCGCCACGCCACGCGCCACGACGCCGCGCTGGTTGCGGATTGAGCCGAGCCGAGCTCACTCCTATCGCGCTTCTTTTGCCGGTCAGAACGGAGAGTCTTTGACAGGTAGGGCCACGATCTGAGACGTCGGATCGTGGGCTATCGACTTGGACGTGGGTTCAGCCCATGTCTCTCCACGCGCGGTCGCACATATATATGTGGGGCGCTGCCAACCCTAGCCGCCGCGAAAACAGAACGCATCTCCGCCTCCACGCCGACGTCGTTCCTTTGCTGCTGCTGCCGCCGGTGACTCCCCGTCCGTCCGCGACGTACGATCGGCGGAGAGCAGGTCTCGAAACCACGCCCTTCCGGTTCTGTCGGGGGTGAGGGTGAATAGGTTTTGGGCAGCGATTCGCCGATCGCCGCTTCGATCGTCTGCTTCCTCTACGTCCGCGTCGCCTTCATCATCACCATGTCCACCGACACCGACCGTGCCACCGCCGAGAAAGCCGAAGCCGACAAGAAGGCCGCCGAGGACGCCGCTGCTGCCACCAAAGCCGCGGCCTCTGCATGGCCTACTGGAGGGTATAACACGTTTATCCTGCTCCTGATTATTTTCATATTAGCAGTACTAGCAGTATGTGTAGATTTGTCTACTGTTTGCTTAGTACGTGCATGTTTAGATCAAAGTCAGTACGTCATCAATTTAGTCAATGCCATGCTAGTAATTTACTTGTGGATTAATTAATCTAGAAATTGCCTATTTACTCAACATTCCAAAAACCTATTATGTGTAGGAATTTTTTGGCAAGTGGCTTTGCCGCTGCACTGAAACCGGATAAGTTTACCAGTACGCATTTTAAGCGTTGGCAGACAAAGACCACTGTATGGCTCACAGCTATGAACGTGTTCTGGGTCACCGGTGTGTCCACGGGAACGATTGCTCCTGAACAGGAGAAGGCGTTTAGGGAGGCAACCACTGTGTTTCTCGGAGCTGTTCTTACCGTGATCGGAGATAAACTGGTCGACGCATATTTACATGTGCATGTCGCCAAGGACTTGTGGGAGGCGCTCGAATCTAAGTTCGGGGCCGCCGATGCAGGGAGCGAGATGTATATTATAGAGCAGTTCCACGATTACAAGATGGTTGAGAACCGCCCTGTCTTGGAGCAGGCTCATGAGATAATATGCATTGTTAAGGAGCTTGAGCTTACAAGTGCGAGTTACGGGCAAGTTTGTCGCGGGCTGCATAATCGCTAAGCTCCCCAATTCTGGAGGAACTTTGCCACCACTCTGAAACATCGAGGCGTGAATTCTCTGTGGAGGATGTCATTGGCCATCCGAGTGTTGAGCAGAATTCGAGGGCAAAGGACTCAAGACGAAAAAGGGGTCGAAGGGACTTCATCGCCAACATGGTGAACCGAAGAACTTCAACTCTCACAAGCCCAAGGGAAAGAACGGTGTCCAACACAATACCGACTTTAAGAAGAAGGGTAAGAAGACCTTCAAGAAGAACAAGAAGGATGAGGGCTGCTTTACTTGTGGTTCGGTTGAACATTGGGCCAACAAGTGCCCAAACAAGTATAAGAAGCCAGGACAGGACTCCAAGTCACTACTAGGAAAAGGCCTACTAATGGCGCACCTAATTTGGCCATTAATGGCGCATTAGTGGTGCGCCATTAGTGCCACGCCATTAGTATATTTTACTAATGGCGCACCACCTGGTGCACCATTAGTATCTGATATACTAATGGCGCACCACTGATGCGCCATTAGTGTATACATAAGTGCGCCATTAGTATGCCTCCTAGGGGCCATGTATACCCAGATGCTCTGGCATACTAATGGCGCACAGCAACAAGATGCGCCATTAGTAACCTCGGCATACTAATGGCGCACTGTTCAGTGATGCGCCATTAGTATGCTTTGTCATACTAATGGCGCCTCGTCATGTGATGCGCCATTAGTATGAATATTAGGTTTTTTATTTTTATTTTCTGTTTTTGCACAGGTTACAAAATGTATAATTTGACAAAATATAGACAGCACACATCAACAACAGATTCATCGAATACAATAGAAGATTAGTCTTTGAATACAATTCATCATATTAGTCTCCTAATACAATTCATCATATTAGTCTCCGAATTGAAAAGACCGAACAAAGATTGAACATTATATTACAAGTCTCGAGACCGCGAGTAGCGAGTTTGTCTTCACATTACAAGTCGATATCGATCATCTAAACTACCATCACATAGAAGAGAGCTGCGGTCATCACGATGAGCATCATCACGATGAAACTCGTCTTCATCCGGTTCCTCAACGCTCCTCCCTCTCCCGCTAGATAGTGGGCGTATCTAGATTCGGCCTCGCCCTAGTGTTGTACCCTTTGTAATCTGTTACCGCTGAATCGGTGAACCTGTCTCCGACACTCCTCCCGTCATCGCAGACTCCGGAACCTTACCCTTGTACACGACATACGCCGGCATCGCTATGCACTAGCCAAGCGAAGCGTTAGTACCAATTCAAAGACAATACATAAGCAATATATAAGTATGCAACAGAGCGATCGGAAGAGAAAAGCAAGACATTAATAGCATCGATTACATCTAAGTTGAGCGACTCTCGAAACCAAAGAGACATACTACAAGTTCATTAAAGTTTAATTACAACATGAGCCAATCGATGTTTGAGAACTAGACATAGCATCACCGCTTTCGACTCGACTCAAGGGACCGGAGCGTGGAGGAAGCCGCCGTCTATCGTGGGAGTCATGAAATAACGGTCGTTGTCACCTGCATTTGTAGCATTGTGTCGATGTCACCGTTGGACGGTTGATTTTTGAGGTAGAACTGCCCGAGCGAAGGACATCTTGATGGATGATTTCCGCAAACTCCGATTGGATGCGAAAGAATTCTTGCCGGAGGTCCGCGTCTTGGATTGCCGACACGCTCTTTGCCCAATCTTTGAGTTTACTCGGTAGCAGAAGTTGATGATGGTCCCATACGATCGCCGCATGTGATGGATGGCGTAGTAGGCACCCTTCGACCGCCAGCGGCTGCTTGATGCAGCGAGCGTCAGATTGGGGAGAACACGTGCTTGCCGTATTCTGAATAGGCTTGGTGAAGGTGCCTCCAGATTTGGCGTAGCCGGGGAGAACATCATCAAGAACCTTCTTGACATTTGTGTAGTCTACGTTCGACTGATGGTCCGGGTCGAAATACGTGGCCATGGAATATTTGGGGCTTAGGAGGATGAGCGTGCAATGTGTGTCACTGCAGAAAACACGGAATGTTAAAAGAAAAACGATCGAAATGTAAGAATTCATATGTT